>JAOEHT020274682.1:0-10447 GCA_025448195.2 Parazoanthus atlanticus
TGTATTTTTCACACAGCTCCAATGTAAATAAGTGCAAACTTTTTGGATTCTGTGATAAATAAAGTTGTTATTATTATAATAGCACTGGTTGTTGGCCTTCACAACTAGTCACGATGGGCAAAAACGATCGATTGTTGGCGAGCATTTTTCCCAAGATCAACCGGCCGACACATTTGAATCATTGAACCAAGTTGGACTCAGGTTTCAGTTATCTGAGCCCCTCTTAGTTAGGAATTAATTTCATGTTTCAACATACGTTATTCGAAGGCCCTTCTCGACCGACCAGGACGCCGAGCTACGCAGGCTACTCAAGACTCGAGGCAGACGACGTAGAGCTAAGTAGTGTTTTATTTCTTGATATTTACAATTGCAGTTGAATAGCTCAACCGCCGGCTCAAAGACAAAATGGATTCACAAACTGACAGTGTACAGCCGCCCTGCTCTACCTGCCGAAAGTTTTCAACTGCTCAAAACTAAAGATGCTTGCAAAGGATGCTGGACCCCTGATCTGGGCGTCTTTTAAAAGCATTTGTTTCTCAATCTTTGTCCAGGGAGTTCTGGTTTTCGTCTTCTATGTCGTTCTCAGCCCTGAAATTCAGCAGTTTGTTATGCAAGCCAAAACCTTCATCATGTCCACGAAGAGCAACTCGGTCACTCCTTTTGATGAGCACGAGCGGATGGAGATTGAACGCGAGAAACAGGTTCGACCATTTGCATCTTGAATCATATTTGTCTTCTGTAGACTGTTTTCCTACCACTTCTTGAAAGGCAACCACCCGGAGGTAATCAATACTTTTGAGGAAACCTTTGTCAATAAAATGAATAGAGATCCGTGTTTTTAGCTACAAACGTTACATGTTAGTGAATTTTACCTGAAGAACCCTGTTTGTGGCTTTTCAAGCGACGTAAAAGGTTTACATTCGGTTGCCTTACTTCGACCTCAGTCGTAATGCAAAAGTACACACATTTTAGATCCTGTTGATGTAATAATGAAATAAGGCTATTCAGAACGCGGTTTGTATAAATACATTCTCTCAGCAAGTGAAGTTCCTTTTCCAAATCTACCCAATTAGACTACTTTTCGGTCTCCGTTGCGAGTACCAAGCTAGTTAGTACTTCATGCAGTTTATCCTAGCGGATAGACTGTACTACGACAGATTTAAGGATTTCTCTCAATTTCTCGGGTACCCGAATTGGATTCTTGCTGTTCAACAAAATTTTATTGATTCTTATGACTTTTAAGAAAAAACTGACTTCTATATTTTCACAGGACGATGACGAAAAGAAAAAGAAAGACAAAAAAGCGGAGAAAGGAAAGAAACAAAAGAATGATAAACCCAAAGACACTCTGCAAAGCCAACCCAAGGTACGCTTCTCGGGGTATCGTTGTAGCTGTGTAGGAACACACCAAGCCCTAACGGGGATGTAGTGTCAATTACTCATGTCAGAGTTGGGTCTCATCTCTCTGCACTACGTTATAGATCTAGAATCTAAAGTTGTTTTTTGTTTTTAAACCAATAAACTAATATCCATGTTCTCCATTGTTAAACCAGGAGGGGGAATCTCCCAGAATATAATGACCGGGGAGGGGAGTCAGATATTAAAGTTGCCATATATTTGGTACCCCAGGAAATACCTCGATTTTTTTGTTTAGAAAAATTGGGAATGTAAATTGGCGATGGGACGCTTCAATTGCCCATTTAATCAGCCTCATTAATTGATACCCTAACGACATACATTGCCGAAAATGAAACCCTTAAACGTCTGGACCATTTCCCTCTCCCCTGGGACTGTAGAACCTTAGTTTCTTTTAAAGCTTATACTTTTATATGATGAAGCAGTGTTTTACACGATTAAGTTAAGTTAGGTATGATTACCTTTCAAATACATTTTCAAAAATTAAGGTGAAGAATTTAAAAACATGTTTTGCATTTGATCTTCTGAACCCAACTTTGAGTTCAGCATTGACATCGAATTCTGTTGCAACCTTATCCAGAACATTCCAGCGAACGTTGAGAAGCAACCTGTTACCATTTCAAAGACGTCGCAGAAGAAAACATCATCACAGGTGAACCAGACTATAAAGATAAACAAGAATGAATCAACCGCTCTGCCTTCAGGTGAGATATGTTGCCACAAAGAGTTCGATAAGCGTGTGTGCCTCCAAAGGGTTCTGGTGGTTGTGTGAGGCCCAAAAGGATTCTAGTTGCGTGTGTGGCCCAAAGGATATTGGTGGTGGCATGTGGTCTCAAAGGGTTCTGGTGTTGTGTGCGGCCCCAAAGGATTCTGGTAGCGTTGGTGGCCCCAAAGGATTCCGGAGGCGTGTGTGGCCCCAAAGGGTTATGGTGGTGGTTTGTGGGCTCTAAGGGTTCTGTTGGTGGTGTGTGGCCCCAAAGGATTCTGGTGTTGTGTGTGGCCCCAAAGGTTTCTGGTAGTGTACAATGTATGTGGTCCCAAAGAATTCCGGTGGCATGTGTGGCCCCAAATGGTTTTGGTGGTAGTGTGTGGTCTCAAAGTGTTCTGGTGGTGGTGGTGGTATGTGGCCACAAAAGCTTGTGTATACAAACAAAAAAAAGTTGCTTTAGGTTTACATCGGAAGCCGCAAACAGTACACGGAAACAGATCAACGACCCAATGTCCCAGTCCAGAGGAAGGGTAGCATATTTATAATGTCAGTTCTTGGTTGCGTGAACTTAGTAGATTTTTGCCTTCACTCTCATCAAAAGACCTACCTGGAAATCAGGCTTGTTCAGCAACATCAACCCTTGGTGGCAGCGAAGTAAGTGGGGATGGAACTAAGTAACAGATTATGAACTAAACTGAGCAAGCTTAGTAATAATACTTGTTACCCGAAAACATTTACGCTTCCATTTAATAGTAGTTTCTACAGTTCAGAATAAAATTCTCTATGCAAAATGTTTTCTAAAAATACAAAGTAATATGTTGATTTGTAATAAAAACAAACGTTTTCGTGCTACTAGCACATCTTCAGGTTTGGTGGTAGCGACCTTGTTCATTGTATTTATACTAACCCCTAAAACAAAAACAAAAACAAAAGCTATAGAAAATTGGTGAACAGGAGAAGGTGGAAAGAGAAAACTTGTTTGCCGGTTTAAATCAGGTTTTAGTTTTGTAATATATAGAAAGCCTCTAAAGTTCTTCTGGAATTTCTACAGTTCATTTGCAGAGCTAATGAATTCTACTGTTATTGTGTTTCTTGTGCGATAAGTCACGGCTTTTTCCATGCATCATTTAAATGGCTGCATGGGTGATGTCGGTGCCATCAGTCATTCAAAATTGTTCCACTCCTCATACACACACAGTCACAGGTTTTTCCGCAGGGGGTCTCGCTGCTAACGGAAAGAGTCGTTTTCAGTAAGGATAATTATTTTAGCGTTTTGAATCAGATGAATAATTATGGTTGAAAGGCGTGGTACTCTGTTCGCCGTCATGAAAATGCTTGGGACAACTGACTGTACCAAAAATGCTGGTGGCTGTACATTTTACCACAATACCTTGCAAACCTATGACAGCCAGTAGGTTCAGAGAAAGCCATGTGCTTTTGCGATATTCATCCCTGTACAGTAACAACGTTGTGAAGTTTTAATAACTTTCTGTGCGTGTTACGAGCAATTTTAGGATTTTCGTGCGCTAAGAACTATGGGAAGGCAGCGTGGCCGAGCGGTTTAAAGCGCTGACTCGTTATCCGGAGGTCCTGAGTTCGAGTCCTCGGCCCGCCGGTCACGCTGGTGTATATAGCCTTCTGGCCAGCCTTCCTGCCAGTTGGGGTTTTTAACCTTATCATTTATTGCGTGTAACATGGCATTGAAAAGCCCCTTACGGGGAGCTGTCATTATAAAGTACTTTACTTTACTTTACTTTACTTTACTTTACTTTATGGGTAAATGTACCAGTCGCCATCTTTTTTGGTATGGTCAATTAAATAGAACGTTTGCACTTGTAATTTACAAGTGCAGCCAGATATTTCAGAGGCCTAGGAAAATAGTCCCACCTGTAATCTCTAAGTATTACTGAGTTGATCCTACTGTGAACTGCCACATAACTAAAATATATTTTATACCGATTTATAAATTGTTTCATGCAGTTAAAGACCACAAGGCAGGAAAATCAGGAAATCGTCGCCTCACGCCAATACAGAACGCAAAAATATTTCCGTCCCAACGTGCTACAGCACAACAACCAAGGCAAAATAACAAACGGAGGAGTACAAGGGCTGCAGCACGGCAGGCGACAAGTACGAGGAAACCAGTTACTGCTGGAAAAGTCACGAATCAAGCGGTTGATCACTGAAAAGATCTAAATGGCATTCTTTTGTTAACTCTGGACTGAAGGCAGTAATATCTTCAATATCCTTTGTTGGAAAAATACTCGCTGACATGCAACCAATTACTTGTAGTTCTCATAGATCAAGACTTTTCTCCTTCAACTTTGAAAGAAAGGCAATAGTGTAAATTATGAATTTGATTTGTTCAATGGCTCCGGGGCTTGACTCTTAGTGTTAATAAAATAGTCGTTTCTTGAAAAAAAACCCAGCGTTTGTAGAAAACATAATTTTACTGTTTCAGTTCGAGGAATCACAAAAACCCTGTGGGATAAATTAATGCAAAATCAAGGCAATGTTGAGGCCACTTTCGTGAATAAATTAGTTTAAGAAGACTTCAACATAATAATACAAGAAAACAAGTGACCGGAGAAATCTCTGAATCCTGTTTTGCAAAACCATTTTTAGCAGTCCCCGAGTCTCCAGAGGTAGTAAAACTAACTCCAACGTTCACTGAACTGAAAATAAAGTATGTAATTTGTGATTCATCGACGCTATGTTGAGAAGGGTTTCTCTCAGGACCAGCAGGTGACACTCGTTATGAGGGTGGGATGAGCTGATAACTCGCTGTGTGATAAAGTTATTCACTCGAACCGGTCATGGCCGCTCCGCTTAAGTTTCAACTCGGTAAAGAGCTAATTGGATTTTCGATCTTTAAAAGCAGACTTTGTGTATTTTTTTTACAAAAAGCCTAATAAATGTAATATTGCATTATATTTTGAGTTATGGGTCATCTATACTCAAGAGAACTTGGCAGCTGTTCACATTATGTTGTGTTCGTAATACGCATTTAAAAGTGGACGAAAATGTATTTTTCCTGTCCCGTGCCATTTTAGTTAACGAGTGCCGGATGTTTGCTCAGTTAGACTGGACGAAATTTCAATATATTTTAAATAAAAAATATTCGGCAATTGGAAGAAAAAAACTCTATAATTTGGATAAAATCATACAGCTGATATTAAACCGACGTTTCTGTCAAACAGCGAATTTCAATTTTAATATATTCTAAACTGAAGAAAACTTAAAATGATGTGAATGATAACGAAGCATGCAGTGTTTTCAAGCTTTGTTCGCACGCTTATCGACAACAAATAGATTGATATCATTCTTGTATGGTATTTATTCAAAAATCAGCTGCATGTTACGACAAAAATCAAGATAGTCAAGGTTTCTCAAATCTAAACGGCTTAGCCATAGAAAACAGTACAGTTATGGACTGACAACGTTAAGATCACCTTTTATCTCAGATCAGCAGCAGTCTGACTCACCACATTTTTAATATAGTCAATAGACAAATTATGGTTCAGTAGTTAAGGCTCCCAATTACGCATATTTTTTCGCGTATTTCACCCATACCTCCTTGAAATTCTGGTTGGGCATGAGAATTACATGTTCTCCGAATATTTTTTGAGCGTGTAAGCACTCACTAAAATATCTTCTGTGTGCGTCTGATCTTAAAAGCTGCAAAGTTTATCGTTGTTATAGAAATATAAAAAAAACCCAGAGAACAAGATTCTGGGAAAACTTTGCGTCATAGGTATCACTAGTTGCCATGGAAACGCCGTTTTCGATGTTTTCCCACATAATATCGCAATTTATCAAACAAGTACTAGAGTCTTGAATTCAATTGTGCGATATTTTTGGAACACTGTTTACACTGCACGTCATTTGTGCGAATTCCAAGATGGCGGCAATGTGCTTTGCACAGTGTCAAATTTTGAAGCATCTCCTGGTAGATTTATATTTGAAATCTTTGCGAACAAAGCAAAAAAAATGATTGAGTGAAATTTATGGCATTTAAGCTTATGCGAGGATTGAACATTGAACTTTACCTGAAAAAACCAACATACTTTACAAAACTGAAATTCTGCAAAATACTGTCAATTATATTAAAAAAGGGAGTTTGTTTATCGATATATAACTTTTGTTTGTTGTTTTTCCAAGTCAGAAACGTATGCCAGTGTAAACCTTTCTGCTTCTGATCAGCACGATTTTGTAAAAACACGAAATTTTGACAGTTATGACCTCTTTGTGTTGTCTTACGATTTTCTATCTGTGTACCAAATTCAGTCATTTTAGTATGTTAAATAGTTCAGAAGTTAGAGGCTGCGACTACTTTCTACCCCTTCCCCCCATCCCCATCCCGGACCAAACAGCCTGAAAAAGCCCGGGTAAGATAGTGTTAAACAAAACGCACCATATCAGCTATGTTTCTCACCAATTGATTTTTCTGTGAAACATACCTTTTTACGTGAGCGATTATACTAGCCTCCACGCAGACACTTACTATTTTCATTGCAACGAGAGAGTCCTGTCGCAGTGAAGGAAAACAATAGCAGAGAGGTTACCGTCCGACATACCCTCCTAAATAGGTAAAGAGATATTTTCTGGTAAACCGACTGTTGTTTTACCAAAGCCCCAGCTTAGGCGCTGAAATCAAACAAATAATTAGTTTTTTAATTTGACATTTACACCTGCCACAGTTCAATTGTCTTTTTGTGCGTTCTCAGTCTCAGTTTCAAAGGACGTATAACGTAGCTTCTAATATTCATAATATATAGCTGCTTTGATTTTAGGGTAAAATCCTTGCATCATCGTAGGCTTGTTACGTAACATTTTTCATTTTGTCAGTCCGACAAAGCTTGCCTATTGGCAAAATTTATTTAAATTTGTGGCAATAATCCATTTTCCTTTTCTATTTGCGGCCGACGACGACAGATATTCATGACCGTTATTAGGTTACATTGGTTGTTTCATTAAATTGTCAAGAAATTTCGTATTTTATTTCTTTACAACTAAGATAAGGATTTTGCTGCAATGCCCTTTCTTGGTGCGTCAGGAGAGTTAAGAACGGATAACATAAATTGTAAAAAAAAAAACGTGTTAGAACACAAAAATTCACAGTGTTCGTTCAAAAACGGTCCTCGATTATCGAAATTTATACAACAAATCAAAAGGAGCCGGCTTCAAAAATTTTTAAAGCAACAGCTGATCTAATTAATATACATACACTTCCAAAACATCGATGCAATTTTTATAAAACCGGTCAAGACAAAAAGCAAATCCGTGTATTTTGTATACAAGGTTTCCAACAGCGCTAATAATATCAAAGGAAATCGTCTCCTCTTAAGAATTGTTACAAAGAAGAATTGACGAGTGGGACCGGAAGCTTGTACCTCAATTGATAAAAGCATAAATTGTAGTTTCACTATATATCACTACTACTTGCGGTTGCACGAAAATGTAACATGTGGATGAAACAATGAGGCAGTATTTTCCTAGCTTTTGTCAAAAATAAATAAAAGACCCAAGTTAACCAAGTTTAAATTTTACAGGGAACTTAATATTTCTGAATGGTCTGACAAAATCGAGCAGCTTTCGAACATAGCTCATATAGTTTTATGATATCCGGTGTACATAATTAAATCTATGCCGTTTTCCAATCAAATTAAAATAACAGTTTTCTTTTCTTGACTGATACCGATAGTAAGGAAATATATATTTCTCTAATCTGCTGTGCGTTAGATCAAAACTTCATTTATATAGACGTCCGTACATGTCACCAATTTTACACTAAGGAGGGAAATGTGATATATTTGTGCCGCAGGACGTTTTCTTGAAATCTTCACTTGCATAAAATTGACAGTAACTGAAAAATATTTTGTATTTATCTTGCTAAGAAATAAAATAATAGGCGACTCTGTCGGTATAAGCAAACATATACACCTTTATGAGTATCCTTTTACGAAAGACACAACTCGAGTAATGAAAATATGAATATATAACGAACTACTCAAGCAAATCTGAAAGAAACCTAATATTAAGAACGTCTAGCTGATCTGTTTCCGACTTTAACATGAGCAACGGTTTATATTGCTAAAACTATTTGTATTGTAATTTAAACCAAAGGCTTTTAAATGTTTTTAAAAAATGATATTCTTGAAATGAATGCTTGGCAACCATGACTGACGTTGAAATGTTGACAAGATTCCAAGCGCCAAAACGTATTTATCTTCTTTTGTTGAGGCACTTGTCTGTACTACTGTCAAGATTAAAACCTAATCGGTCTTTTTCAATTTTGTGGGAAACAGAAAGATCATTCTGTGTACTTTTGGTATTTTTCCATTCTGTAAAAGACTGACTGGTGAAGTTGACCAATAAGTGGCGTTGTTTTATCTAATCCACCAATGACATCGCTTGTTTCCAATCCACCTGTCTTTCTAAAGCAAGAGAATGCGGCACTGGGATTCCTTCTATTGTGAGAGAGCATGGCTGTCACGTAAAGTAATTTTTGTATGAGCAGTGCTCGCAAGAAATAGCAATATTAAAGTCACAGATATTCCAACAACTGGGTATTTCTCTGCTCCACTAATTGTGCAAGTGGTTTCAACGTATGGCTTTGATAAGTGTTTCGATAAACATTTTATTCCGCTTCGAAACGAACTCTATTACCGCCATATTGGTCCCTCAGTCTTGTGTGTCGGGGACAAGTGCTTGTGACTTTAATTTCGCTTTTGACAAGTTAGTCTTGCAACTGCAATCCAAATTACCATGACGCGTTGAGAAATGACTTCTGGAGATGAAGTCCTTTACTGGGCAAGTCCACGGCAAGAAAGCCAGGAAATCGTCCGAATCTCCGAGTCGAAGTCAGATGCAAATGAAAAAAATATAAATACTACATTGGAGACTGTTGGCCGCTGTTCGACGTGCGCACGAAGATTAACAAAACATAGACCCCGAAGGATCAAACGTCTTCGTCATCCAACTGACTCTATACTTTTTGTAAATTTTATGCAATTTCTCTTTATTTTTTTTGTTCATGTTGTTTTATTTGCTGTGTGTTTTCCGCTCTTGGTGGCAATATTTCCGATTGCTTTTTTAGTTCGGAAACTGATTGTATTCTTCGGTTCGCGCTACCCTGACTGCGGTTTACAGGAAACGCAAAGGCAAATGGCTTTGGGAGATGCAATATGGCTGGACAAAACAAGTAAAAACCCCGCGGTATTTTCGAGTATATTTCTTCTGCTAGAGGGGGAAATAACAATTGGCGAAGTGCGTCAGTTGGTAGCTGACAAGTGGCTGCATTACTGTGGTCTAAAAGGGGCCTACACTTTCCCAAAGCTGCTTGAGTTTGGCGCCGAATTTACTGGAGGATACGCTTGGAGAAAGGTTGAAAATTTTCAATTAGAAGAGTACGTTCGTCAGTTCGAGAAGTTAACCCTTAGCATAAACGATGTCAATGAAAACAGAACTGATTTATCGTATTTGGTGCCCATTGTGCAGCCGGAGAAGGCATTGTGGAGGATTATAGTTTTCCCGAAACTCAATGAATTGGGGGATTCGGGTATATTATTCCAAGTACATAATAGCGTTGCCGACATATTCCCGGTGATACGCCTTACCCTCGAGTCATTCGGTTACAAAACCGTCTATTTGAAAGACACTTGCTTCAATTTGAAACGAAAATGTTTATATTTTTGTGCTGCTTTGGTCGGACCGCTCTATGTTTTGAAGCGATTACTTATGCGGAAAGATACCGGACCGCTCTGTTGTTGTGGCAACCAAGCACTGAACCGTGCAACCGACAGAGACAAGCGAATGTTTTGGTCCGGGAGAGTGGACATGAAAGTTGTGAAAAGAATAAAAGATATCACCCGAACAAAAGGTACGTGAACTGTTTGTCTAATTGCAACATAGCTGACGTTACAGTTAAACTAATTAGTCTCCCAGTCAGGGATTTCAATAAATCGCCTTTCCAATTTTTTATTAACAAATCACAAGGCAGCCATGCTTAATGCATGTAAAACATTTCAGATACTGATAATTGTCTATACAAAACTTTAAAAAACATGCTCGTCTCTTTCATTATTGGTTTACTTTTAAAAGTTTTATTCGTGAATTTGTTGGGGTTTGCTTCCTTTCTGTTTGCACTTCATACTGTGTATAATTAAATATTTTCCCTTCTCCTACTCAGTAGATGCAGACATATTGCGACACTTGAAAGGGCAAACCTGATTCTGATTCTTTCCTGAGGGCAAATATACAAAATATGGATAGTGATTTCTACTGGTCTCACTATAATTGTTAACCGTTTCAAGAAATGCC
>JAOEHT020274787.1:0-10445 GCA_025448195.2 Parazoanthus atlanticus
ACCCCTAACTTGACTCGTTCAAGAGTCTATTAGTATTACTTGAATTCAGTCATTTGCTTCCTTTCTCACAGCTCCAGCACCAAACTTCAGCTCCCTTTCAAACTGCTCTGCCGACAGGGTTCCTTCTATTGCCTCACAGTTTTCATTAAATACGGAATAAGCGCTTGGCTCCCAGGGTTTTCTGGTCCCTTCCTTCATGCTACAGTACATCCAATAGAACATCGACAGGAAAAGGAATACTGTTCCAAACTCAACCTGAATAAAAAATCCCCAAAGCAGAAACCAAAATATTATCTTGAGTATGAGAACAAGCTTATTACTTTCGGGATCAACTTCCAGTGATGGCCATCTCATGTTTTGAAATGTTAAGTTTCTGCTACTGAACCAAGACGAAATCCAATTCTGTGTCTGTGATGATTCAGATTGCGATTTGCCAGAGGTCTGTGGACTTTTGTGATTTTCATATTCAAGTTGTTTCCTAGCTCGATAGTTCGCCAGTTCCTTTTCCATGTTTGGTTTAAATCACAATTTCTGTAGTTTCCACAGAAATGTTTAGAAAACTCCTGCTAGTATAAATTCCCTTTCCAATACAATCTTGACTTTCAGTCGAACTTTTCCTCAGTTGACGTCGAAAATCTACCAGGCGCTGCGTAAAAATATCTCACAATCCATTATATGTTAGCAAACACGACGTAGCTAGGCAGCTGAATCTTTGGCAAAGTGGCCTGGAACTAGTTTATTCGAGTGATTTTCCGGATGTGTCGTGTTATTGCAAAACAGCGGCGAATGGTGAAATTGCATGCTATTGCTTCGCCGGCAGTTTACACAGTATTTATATCTGAAAACACGATTTTTGTGTGAAAAATTGAGAAAATTGGCTTGCTGTAAGGACTCGAACATGCCTCCAACGATCGCAGCACCAGAATCGAGCCATCAATGTTCAGGTGGGTAGGTTGTTCTGTCGGTCGAATACATCACTCACACTGACGTGACACTGGACGAAAATCGACACTCGGGACGAAAATCGAGTTTCTGTAACACACAGATCTGTAAGATCGCAAGGAATTCTTCTTGATCATAGTTTTAAATAATAGAAAAAGGCAAACATGCGCATGAGTGAACCATTCAGTGTGGAACAAACTTGTTATAAATGTGCCTTACTGCAGAGTCACTTCTTTCACATGCACAAACTTTCACAAACCTCAGGTTTGGATTCCAAAGGAACGTGTTTTGGTAGCCTTGGAACATATAATAGCATGTTTTTACATATATCATTGTTGACTGTTGGCATAGGAATCTTCGGAAATTAGTCTTTTTTCGTAGAGGTTTGGGTATCGTGTTTTGTAACCATACTCGATATTTAGAACATTTTTTCTGACATTTTGCTGTCATAGAAACGCAGTCTTGAAGACTTCATATTAACCCTTTCACTCCCAGAAGTGCCAAAATGATGAGTTAATTCTTAGTACTTTTTTCATATATTTTCTATTAATAGGTTGGGTGAATTTTATCTTTAATCTGAGATAGTTTGTGATGGATGATCAATTTTCATATTCTCAACACCAATCAACTTATATTGATACTGTGAGGAGAAGATAGATGGCCATGGGAGTAAAAGGGTTAATGTGGAGTTGCGGAGTCGTGATATCGTCCCTTCGTTTGCAGACGTCCGTTTTCTGAGGGAGGAAATGCTCTGCGGAGGAAACAAGGCGTTTGGATATGAATTTTAAGAATTGGCATAATCCAACACAGTCAATACAAAGTTTGGAATTTCCTAGAGGTGTGCAACCTTAAGGTCTCCAGCCAACACTCTGTTTTACAGGTAACATTTTGTCCTTGACTGCTCTAGGTAAAGAATTTCAAAGAGTTCCACTTCAAACCACAGCAGCTGGTATCGGACATAGTAGACATCTACCTGAACCTTGGAAAGGAGGATAATTTCTGCCGAGCAGTGGCTCACGACGAGAGGTCATATACTAACAACCTCTTTGTCCAGGCGGAGAGAGTTTTGAGGTAAGAGATAATACTGCTTTTCTACCCTTCTTTCGAGATAATGATTCATTTTTTATCTCTCAGTCTGTTATTTTGGATGATGATTTTCAGTCAATCTCAGACTGTTCAGAACGAGACAGTTCACCATACTCAATCAGAAGGTGACTATTCCACGTAGTCTGTCAATAGATGATTCCACATAGTCTGTTCTATAGTGGATGATTCTTCGTGGTCTGTTCAGTAGGCGGTGATTCCACAACACAAAGTCTGGCAGTAGATGATTCCACAGTCTGTTCTGTAGTGGATGATTCCTCGTGGTCTGTTCAGTAGGCGGTGATTCCACAAAGTCTGGCAGTAGATGATTCCACATAATCTGTTCTGTAGTGGATGATTCCTCGTGATCTGTTCAGTAGGTGGTGATTCCACAAAGTCTGGCAGTAGATGATGCCACATAGTCTGTTCTGTAGTTGATGATTCCTCGTGGTCTGTTCAGTAGGCGGTGATTCCACAAAGTTTGGCAGTAGATGATTCCGCGTTTTCTGTTCTTTTGTTGATCCGAATGTATGTCCGTGGGCGTCTCTAATTAGGTGGGCTTGTATTCGGGAGGGTAGCTTATATTCGAAATTTTGCAGATGATTCCACGCAGTCTGTTCCGTAGATGATTCCTCCTGGTCAGTGTAGCAGGTGGTGAACGAATCCTGATAATTATTCAAATGTGTGATGCAAGAATAAACGTTTTTAATTTAGAATTTGTAAAATTTGTGTTCTGAGGTTCTTGTTCTTTTTCTTTGTAATCTATTTCAGGTTAATCGGAAGGCCAGCAGATGTCCGATTCAGATTAAACGAGCTGGCACAGAATATTAACGAGTTTGCTCAGAAAGACAAGACAGAAGAACTGAATATGCCCGAGGTTTGTATTGCTGACTAGTCGCGAGTATCATATTGCCAGATTCTTTTGGTTCATTCTACTCGCCAGTTTTATGATAATTGAAAATGTAAACTTTTGGATTTTCAGCGACTTTCTAGACTTTCCAGGGCCTAACGTTGAGTATGCGAACAAGAAATTCTGCTTTGATGAATTTTCATTGAAATGTTGTTGGAGCCGCATTTGCGTGCAGCTCGACAGAAATCTATATGTATTTAAAAAATGTTTTGCCCATAATGCGCCTCGTATTGCCAACCTGTGTAGACATTGTTTTGATTTCTTTAACTGTGTATCCGAGATTTTTTGTTTCACATTTCAAATGCAATGACTCTTCATTAGTGTTTCCTGTTCAAATTCAAAACAAAAGCCGCTGACCAGTTGTTTTGTTTCTGTAGCCTCCTGAGGAGTTTCTGGACCCAATAATGAACACCCTGATGGACGACCCTGTGCTGCTGCCCACCTCCGGGAACATCGTGGACAGGCGCACCATCGCAAGACACCTCCTCAGGTCTGTAGTTCCTTGAACAACCTTAACCATTTCAATTCTCTTAGCCTCTCTCCTTACTTTCATTTTAAACTGTCCTAAACTGTATAATTTTCTAAATGATGAAATAAAGGAAGCCTCGAGTATTACCTCTATTATGACTAGGCTTAAAATCTTTTTAGTATCTTCATAGTTTGAAATAGTGAAAATGTTTTAAGCAAAGTCTTTCGGCATAATTTTGCCCTCCTTTTTCATAATTTTTGTTTGCTTATGCATCTGCATTTTTTTCGCTACTTTAGTTTGTTTGTATTTGCAAAATTTTAAATGCTAAGTTCTTAATTTTTTTTAATAAATATAGTCTATTATTCGATCCTGCCCGACAGTTATATACTTAAATTAATATGTCACATACCCAAGGTTACCCATATCTAATAAGCCTTTGGCTTCTTTTGGGTACCCTTGCATGCCACCTTCCGTTTATATCATTTTATCTCTGTCATGTAAACTCTACTTCATTGGCAAAGTAAAGAATGAATGAAAAATAAGTTGGGATAAATGCGTTGCTCTGTATGATCAGCTCCTTAACCCTCATAACAGAATATATTTTATTGAGAAGATAGATGTTAAGTTACTTTTTGTTTTATCTTAACTGTTATTGAGTATAACTCCTTGTCCGCCTAAGGAGTTACTCAGTACGAAATCCTTCATCGGGTTAGGTAGCTTATTGGTTGGTAGGCGCGCTGAATAGAGCAGTTTGAAAATTTAGTTTTCAGAACACAAAATGCAGTAGGACTTTTTATGCTGAAGATTTGTCCCAGTTTCATGTTTAGTGTTTTGGGGTGCTCGCTTGATTTCACTGTTCGTACATTCCCTTTTGATGTTTCGCTTAAATAGCTATAGATTATGCAAATTGGTATTTTGGTTAATACTTTTAGATAGTGCCAATTGTACTGCTGGGCCCGGGTTAAGGAAAAATTCAAATTCAATTTCTAAATCTAGTAATACGTAGTCCCGTTCTTATAAAGTGTTGTTGAAATACTCCAAGGAAACCCGAAATGTCAGCCATAACCAATCTATAAGGAAGCAAACCCAATCTTGGGTAAGTTTTAACCCCGGCTAGCGCTAACCATAGTTTGTAGAACTAACTGGTAGAAGCTCAACAAACTTCAAAAGGGGGTGTGCAAAACTGCTTTGTTTTATGTTGATCAAACTGTGACCGTGCACATTGTTTTGTTCTATATGTGATCCCAAATGTTTCTACTGGTTAGTTGTTCATATACATTTCAATACCTTTTGTGTTCTGTGCACGGTCAAGGCAAACGAACAAAAGAGATAGAGAACAAAAACGTGTAAGAAAGAAACTGGCCGAGATTCATAACCAGTTCGCTCTATTAACTTTGTTAACTTGGGGGTTGGTCGAAGGTTTGTTAGCGCATAATCACTATGCACTAACCAACTTTCAACCAACCGGACCCCAATTGTTTGTTGTTCACCTCTTGCGTATCAATGGAAGTTTCTGGGCAACTACCCACCTACCCCTCTCTTAGGTTAGTGTTAGAGTCAAGGTTGGGGTTAGATTTAGGTTAAGGGGAGGGGAGGGGCAGGTGGCTTGTTGCCCAGAAACCTCTATTGATCCCAACTTTGTACCTCCACGTTACAGTGATGAGAAAGATCCCTTCTGTCGCAGCCCGCTGTCATTGGACATGGTGATCCCTCAGACAGAGCTTAAGGCCCGAATTCAACAATGGCGTCAAGACGTTAAATCACAAAAGGACTTGTAACAGAACACATTTACCAATAATGGAAACTACTTATAGTTCCTGTTTTAACGGTGATAATGACGATAGAACATATGCCCAGACACGTAGAAAACAAGGCTGACAAATGGCGACATTCATCATCTCGCCAAATTCATAGATGTTCAAAACAACGAAGACTGTCGTTGCTAGATGCTATTATGTTCATGTACAGCTATTTAATATAAGGTTGTCTCGTGCACTGACCGAACAGAATTATGGGTTTTCAAAAATGAAGGAATAATACACTAGAATGCAAGTTCCTGCATTGAAATACTCAATCTATCATTCAAATACTCATTTGCTAACAGAACGTTTATTCTGGTGCTTATTTTCGGCTTCGTTTTTGACAACCCGTAATTCCTTCGGATCGGGGTATTGGTTCAGATAACAACACGGGATAGGTTGCATTACATGCAGAAGGTTATTTGTTTCACATCGTACAGCGCACTTACAAGTGATGCACTAATTAGAAGCTTTATTATATCTTATAATTTATGTACACCAGATCTGGAACAATTGATTCCATAAACATTTCTATATTGAGTATTCGCCGGTATACAGCATCATTAGTTATTTGCGAGTCATCTGAAAATAAACGATATTTACAATCTAGTCAGAGTCATCTTAATAATACTTATTAGGATTAGAAACAAACAATTTATGTGAAGGTATCGATGGAAATCAATGACGTAATGGGCATTTTGGTTCAATATTTCACTGGTTCATTTACGAACGGACGACAAAACTCTATCCCACATTCAGAGTAGATAATTATATTATTATTACTTGAATCGTTTTTTAAGGTTGGCGGGGTGGGGATAATGAAAGGTGGTGCGGGTGGTGGATACATTTTTAAACTTTTTTGCAACGTTCAAACAACGAGAAATAAGGAAAGTTCTTAAGGATGACAGTATTGGCAAACAACGCAACTGTGACAGCCGCAGCAACTGATGGCACTATGGCGGTGTTGACATCGCTGGTTAACTAGCGTACACAGCTATTGTTGAATATATGTTGTTTAAACGTTTTTACAAAGTTCAAACAACGAGTCAAAAGGAGAGGGTGTTTTTTTTGGGGGGGGGGGGGGTTGATCTGACAGTGTTTGCAAATAACAGTACTGTGGCAGCGATAGTGTACACAGCGCTGTCACAACATTCTCGCCACCTTCATTAACACACATAGTTGTCAGTTTCCATCCGTGTGACACTGGCATTGGTGTGACGACTGTTTACAATCCTTGCAGCTGTTTATACTACCGTCATGGTTATGCTGATAGTTAGAAATATATAGGAGGCCGGTTATATATACGAAGTCTAAACCTTAGCCGTCGATGTTCATCCTTTGCTCAAAGGTGTTGGAAACAATAGTTAGACACTGGGTGAGATTTAGACTTCGTATTTAAAAATAACCATAATATTCAGAAACAGCAGATAACTCTAAAAATGATAACTGTTGACGGTATCTCAATCCACGTGTGTTTCCAATGGCTCCTTTTCGTCCTCTTCAACAATTGTTGGGGGTATTCTCTTGTTTCCGTCCCCTTCTCTAACAGGAGATAACGATTTGAAGTGTTTCAGGTAGCTCCACGGTAGAAGGTTAAAATAAGAGAAAGTAAAAGCTCTCGTAAGTCTTTGACTAAAGGATAGGAAATGCTGCTCTTTGAAAAGTCCTGCTATAAACAGCTGCCTTTGAAGTTGTTTCTGCCTCAATAAAGCCCGTTCCTCTTGGTGTTTTCGTTTCTGTTCTTCTCGTACTCGTCTTTCTTCCTCCTCTTTCAGTTTCTGTAACTCTAGACGTATTCTTAGCTCTTCTTCTTCTTGTCTCATTCTTTCTTCGAAAGCTCTCCTTTCCGATTCTTCCATTGCTTTCAATTTTTCCTCCTGCTCGCGTCTTGCGGCTGCCTCAATTTCAGCCTCAATTTTCTCCTGTTCTCTTCTTAACTCTTCTTCCAGCTTGCGCTGTGCAATCATTTCTTGCTGCTTTCGTTTCCATTCTTCCCGCTGGCGCTTTTCACGCTCGGCCTTTACTTTAGCCAGACGCTCCTGCTCTTTCTCATACTCGTCTTTGCGTCGCTTCTCATCTTCTTTCTCATCTCGCCTGCGCCTGAAATGTTTACACAAAAATGAGACAAACGAAGTAAAAGTGTTTGTGTGCGCCATTCCGTACAACACTGCAACGTGTGTGCGATTTTCTTGTACAGGGTTCGTACAGAGTCTGGAAAACTGGAAAAGTCTGGAAATCCAAAAAATGTCAGGAAAGTCTGGAAAAAGTCTGGAAAATAAAGCAAAGGTCTGGATAAAGTCTAGATTTTCTAGGCTTTACTCTTTGCTCGAAAATTATCTAAAACATTGGAAGACTAAACGTATGTCAATGAAATATCTAAAATTTTGGCTTTTGCGTGAAATGGCGACAGTCTGTAATACTTTTATCTAAAACGATTACCTAATTTTGAGTCTGGAAAAAGAGGAAAAGGTCTGGAATAAGTCTGGAAAAAGTCTGGAATTTTACATTCAAATATCTGTATGAACCCTGCTTGTAAGAGGCTGTATCTGTGTGCATGGTATGTCTGTGGCTTTGTTTGTTTGTGTGTCTGTCTGTCTGTGTGCGTGTGTGTGTGTGTGTGTGTGTGTGTCAGCGATTGGAAATGGAATTGGGACAATAAGGTTGGTCCTAAAAATCTGGCACGATGTGTCTTATTCACTCCCTCATCAGATGAGAATTCAAAATAGTTCAAACGGCATTTTCTACATCTTGTTCAGTTGATTGTGACGCCCATCGTTTCCCCTTTTACTGGATTTACGAGTGGCTTTTTAGTTTATCATAACAGATTTTTACAAGTACTTTTTTACAAGTACTTTTTCTAGATTTAAAAATTCTACCCGTCAGAGTTGGCGCCACCTTAAATTTCAAAAAATGTAAGATAGCGCAAAAACAGGACCGTGGAAATTTCATTATTTCTGCAAGAGTACTCCTTGTTGTGTCAACAAGTTCAACGCAATAAAAAATGGGGTCACCGAACCGAACTCGTTCTTGTTTGAAACGCAGTCGAATCTAAAAATTGTGTGTATTTGAGGCCCTGTCAAGTAACTGTAGCTACAAATTTCGATCGGAGTGCAATGGTTAGAAGCAGAAAAGTTGATGTAACATCAACCACCAACTAGCAGCAATCTGCCATGCTTCCATAATGTTCAGTGGTATACATTAGAAAGGTGAAAAACAGGTGACAGCCATCTTAACTAAAACTACCTTTTTTCGTTGAAGTCGATTTCACTTGAGTTTGGAAAAGCGATATTTCTTAAATGAAAACTATCTTTGCCAATAAAGTTCTGGAGAAATTGACTCTTGTTAAGTACCGGCCAAATTTAATGCAAACGAGAACCGCCATTTGCATTGTCCTTTTCGCCATCATCAAACGCATTAACATTACGAATTATTTTCTCTGGTTTGATCAATTCGATTATGCGACCCTGGCTGGTTAGTGTAATATAATTTGTATCTGTCTTCGACTATCAGGTGAAATCGATACTAGTTACCTAACGAGTGTTACAATTTTTGGCATTCCAGTTTCTACTAAAGGCCCTTCCTCTGTTTGATCATAGTATTACGAGAAATAAAACAAAGAAATTCAAATCTAAAACGAACCTTCTTTCCTCTTCTCTCCTTCTCATGTCCTCCTCGGCATCTGCTCGCAACTTCTCCAGCCTCGCTTCCTCTTCCACTGCTTTCTTCTTGGCGTCTTCTCTCTCTTTCCGCTTCCTCTCGACCTCCAACCTTCGTCTCTCCGCTGCGGCGGCCCTCTCAGCAGCTTTCTTGTGCGCTCTGGCTTCCTTCGCTTTCTGTGCCTCCAACTCCTTCTGCCTCGCCTCTTCCATTGCGGCATTATCCCCCTCTGGATCTACAGTTTCCACTTCATTTGCAGGTTCAACAGGCATTGGAACTAGTTTCGGAAACTCCACCGCCGAACTGGCAATAGTCATTGTAGGTGAAGTTGGTTCTTCCGTTGTAGCTCTCGAGGACCTCGACGCCGATATTCCAGACAACAAAGGCGACACTGGGGAGGTGACGGAAAGGACTTCGGGTTCGCGTTCTCCGATTTCGGAGTCTACTCTGATTGTGGGACCAGGACTGTCTGCAACCACTCTCTCCATTTCCTGTGTGTTTACAGATTCCACCACTGTTTCAACATTATCTTGCCTCTCTTTTGGCTTTTCCTTTTCTTTAACGACTGGTTTTACAGTCTTTCCTTTCTGTACTTTCTTGATAGTCTTCTTAATTGGTTTAGATACCAGCTTCTTGTCTTGTTTGGAACCCTTTGTTTTCGTCTTTGGCACTTTATTCTGGAGACCAGGCGGAGGCTTCTCTTCCTTTGGTCTTGGAACTTGGAAAGGTGGAGTTCCATTCTTAGTTTTCATTTTATCGGTTTTTGTTTTTCCATTTTCACTTTTACCCGAAGAAGTCTTCCTCGCGATCGCAGCTTTTGGCTTCGGCTTATCCTCAACCACAGAAAACTTTTTATCGCTGTGTTCACTAAGAACAGACATAACAGCTGCTTGGAAATTGTCTTCTTCCTCGGATTCGCTTTCCGATACAAACTCAGCGTTATGGTAATCAAACGTAGTTTCTTGCTGACCCGTAACCAAGCTGAAGATGTCCATTTGAAGATCAGAGAGCGACACTCGTTCAGACTGGATGGACTGTGTAGGACCAGGAGATCCTGAACTCCGCATGGAACCCGCCTCTCCATCTTTTACTGGAATCAAAAAATATACAATAAATGACGTGTTAGCATTGCAATGTAACGTAAATAAAAGGAGCAGTAAAAACAAGAGTTACGTCAAAAATAATGATATATGCTAACCTAATAGAGTACGTTGTAGTAAACTGCTACAGATAGGAAATACTCGAGTCTCATTATAACTAAAGCTAAGTTTTCCAAGCACCCCCTTACGTTTGTAGCGGTTTTGTTATCGGAAATGTGTCCAATACCCCACGGTATAGCTAGTGTGTGTAGGACATGACCATGTGAACACTAGTTCAGAAACACGACTTGGTTTAGTGGTTTCTCTATTCCAACAAGGAGTGATACATTGTTCCTGATGAAGGTATTACTCCTTTATTGGCTCTACTACTTGCTAGGACAAATTAGTTTTTACTAGAATGTTTCAGTGTTTTTAGCTGTATTCAGGATCGTTCAGTTAAACGTGACTATAATTAATAATAACCAATTTCATTACTGTAAAATAGT
>JAOEHT020274890.1:0-10442 GCA_025448195.2 Parazoanthus atlanticus
CCAGCGTGACCGGCGGGCAGAGGACTCGAACTCGGGACCTCCGGGTTACGAGTCAGCGCTTTATACTGCTCGGCCACACTGCCTTCCACACGTTTGCTGAAGCAAACAAAATTTATCGTGCACAGTTGGTGAAACTAAAGCGAGAAGGCAAGGGTGGAACAGATCATCATAAACCGATAGAGGAAGAAGATATCAAGAAATTTTATGCAAGCTTTGACCTTAACGATCTAAAAGGCCTCCAGCAAAGAGTTTGGATGGACATTATGCTGTACCTTGCTCGCAGAGGAAGAGAAAATTTACGCCAGATGACAAAAACGACATCTGCCGTCGGAAAAGATTCTGCTGGTCGGCGCTTCATTTTATACCAAACTACAGATGAACTAGACAAGAACCACAGGGAAATTCTGGGAGAGATGAGACTATCGGTGAGGGTAGAATGTATGATGTTTCGGAAGCTGGAGATCGATGCCCGGTAAAAACATACGAAAAATATCTTTCACGACTAAACCATGGGCTGGATGCTTTATGGCAACGAACAAAGGCAAAGCTAACTTGTGAGGAAGAAGGGAAAACCTGGTATTGCAGAGCACCGTTGGGGGAAAATATGCTCGGGTCAATGATGAAAGACATGTCGAAACAGTACAAACTGAGTAAAATTTATACAAATCACTGCATTCGTGCCACCGGTATTGAGATTTTAAACGAAGCCGGTTTTAAAGACAGAGAAATGTGCAAAGTGAGTGGGCACAAGAACCCAGAAAGTCTTAAAAGTTATCACCACAGAGTAAAAGCAAACAGAAAACATGTTATGTCCAGTTCTGTAAGCGATGCTCTTGTTATTCCAAAAGACAAAGATAAAGATAAAACAGAAGAAAAAGATGTAGGCAGTATTTCTGCAGTGAGGGCACTTCGCACTCCTCCAGGAAACCCACTTGTGGTTAATTTTACTTCTCCGGTAAGGAACGAGTCTAACCCTTTCCAAATGAACTTCAACAGCTGTCAGGTAACTGTAAATTTTCACAAACATGCTTAATTTTCAGTTCTTTATGCTCTTGTAGTTGGCGGTCATTTAGCTCGGTCATTTAACTCGCGTTAATTTACATACGCTTCGCCTTTTGTAGTTTTGACGATTGCTTAATAAAGTTGCTGTTAAAAGGAACTTTCACCGTTTCTATTCTTGTGTTCGAAATAATAAAGTACTTGTTGGATTCAGCCTTGTCCAATGTGACAAAATATTTAAGTCTCGACATACAGAGCTGTCTCGACTTAAATATTTTGTCACATTGGACGCGGCTAAATCCAATAAGTTTATACTATTTTGTACTAACTGTGCATAAATATTAATGCTAAAAATCAGATTCCTTTCTTCGTGAAACAACACGGAAATTAACTAAGAAGGAACCTGGTTGTGTTTGACAAATAATAGATTTAATTTCCTCAGTTACTGTTAACTTTTCTTATAACTAAATCAGTTAAAGCATATCATCCCAGCAAAGGTTACACTTGTCTAATCAACGACGGATCAATTTTCTTGCCAAGAGATAATCCGGTACCAACGTAACCTAAGAACAGCTCCTAGTTCATCAATTAATTCTAAAACCTTGAATTTGTAGACGCAAATATACTTCAGAACAGCTGAAGTCGTAGACTTCCAAACCAAAATGTCTTGTTCAAACAAGAGTTCGCTTTCACAAATAAACGGCTTTATTGTTAATCTTTGTTTGCCAATAGCGCAGCACATTATCAAAGGAAAGATTACACTTGCTGGGCTAATCAAGGAAAAAACCAAATGTGTTTAAACTACACCGGATCAATTTTCCTGCCACTGTACAGTGTAAACATAATCCAGGGGCGGAAAGGGAGGGGAGCGAACCCGCAATTCTGAAAAGGGGGGCTTCGAAATGGCATCTGTGCGCCAAAACACGGGATTTTTCAGTGTTTTTCTTAAATAATGTTTCTGGCGAAAGGGGAGGCCTGGGCCCTGTCGGCCCCTCCCCTAAATCCGCCCCTGAAATCTAAAAAAAAGTAGTTTCGCTAGTCCATCAGTTAATTTCAAAATGCTTAAATTTGGTCAGTGCAAATATACAGCACGACTGTTGAAATGATAGATTTAAAAAAATAAAATGTTTTCTTATACGCAGTTAGTAAACGACTTTCATTTTCAACTTTGGAAACTAAATGACCTCTTTAAATCTTATAAAAATGCCCCATAGGTAATTTAAAGATAACGAGGGATATTGAAGATTAACTCACGAGTATTTTGTCAAAATTCTTTCTAGTTTCCCAAGCTGCAAGGCAAGAGAAATTGCATAGGTTTTTGACGAAACATAAGTATCTGATCCTAGATTTTCTGGAAAATGGAGTAAATAATAGGAGTTATAGGCATGTTAACTAAACTACGGACGTACTTATTCACTCAGTGTGCATACAAAAAATTTTAATATTAAAACTAAAGAAAACATAATCAATCAAATGCAATTTACAAATTTGGACTTTACTTAGTATTGCTAACATTGTCACTGGATCGGATGTGCCGTTTTACACATTTTCAGTTACCAAAGTTAAAATTTTAACTAGAGAAAAAATGGTGATAATTTTTTGTAAATTGTTCAGCACTTGTCCTGAGTTGGGATCATTGTTCTCATCCCGAGATGACACTAACATTGTTCCCGGAGATCGTTCAACTGTCCTGAGTTTGGGTAATTGTTCTTATTCTGAGGTGATACTAACATTGTTCCTGAAGTTCAATAGCTTCGTTTACCTGTCCTGTGTTGGGAACATTGTTGTCTGTGTGTGGTGTGATTAACGCAGGGAGACATCCTTTACACTTGTTGTTACAGCGCCATCGAAAGCACAGCAGTTCTCTAAATCCGTGACGATACTTCTCGTTAAATGTGTAATAAATGAAAGGGTTGATCGCAGGGTACAATATGGGTAGTCCTTTTGCTAACCAGGACACTAAGTGAGGTAAGATAAC
The DNA here is from genome assembly GCA_025448195.2 of Parazoanthus atlanticus. Taxonomy (NCBI): domain Eukaryota; kingdom Metazoa; phylum Cnidaria; class Anthozoa; order Zoantharia; family Parazoanthidae; genus Parazoanthus; species Parazoanthus atlanticus. Next base: position 2,978 of record JAOEHT020274890.1, read on the forward strand.
GTTGGGCTCAAAGTAAAAAATGAAATTAACTACGTGATACGGAATCCATACTGCATAAAACATTACCACTACCACTACAAGCATGAAAGTAACTTTTCGGTTTTCTTCTGCGCGTCCCCTAACAACTTCAGAGGCCATGTGGCCATTGTTGTTTTGTCGATACAGTGATATTATAATACTAGAATACAGGAGGGTTAACACAACAGCAGATATGCTGGACAAAGACAGCAGTGATAACCAGGTTATCTTTCCCGCTATCTTTGTGTAAGAAACCGGGTGCCACTGGAAGTTACAATACAACTCATTGCCTTTTGGGACAAGTTTGTATGCATAGAAGTAATGTCCTCGAAATGTTATAGAAACGACCCATATAACTATAATTGTTAGGCGACATGTCTTTCGAGAGATTAATGGTGGCTTCATAGCGAACAGAATGGCGTGAAACCTGTCAACTGCAATGGACACCATACTAAGTATGGACACCGCAACAGATACATCCCATGCGAGCCTTACAAGCTTGCAAAGAACATCACCCAGTGCACCTCCAACCGACCAGAAGTAATCATGATCATAAAATGCTGCATTTATCTGTGCTGGCAAAACAACCACGGGCATTAGTAAATCGGAAATGGCCATGTTCGCTATGAAATAGTGCACGGGGGATCTGAGTGTTTTGTTCCTGTAGAATGCAGCAACGATGAGGGAATTTCCAATCAGTGACAAAAGTAGTATCGTTGAACGTGTGGCAATTGCAGTAGCTTTCCCTGTTTTGTCTGTAACGTTCGAGAACCACGTACTCTCGTTCAACTCTGCCATTATGACGTTATCTGTAAATGAACATAGATGATGACTGAACTACACGTTTCCTAATGTTGAAACACCAGCTAAGTTTGATCAAAAGTCAGTGACTAATTGTACCTACATATTATGGCTAATTCAGTACTCAAACCAATATCTGCCGACAAATGGAAGAAGAAAGAATGGATACAACTACGAAAAGTATATCGGTTCTATTTCAAAACCATTGTCGAAACAGACGGTGGTGTTCACAGACTGGTGTCACTGCTGATTTATTTACGAGTGAAGGAAGCAGTAAACAATTATGAGTGTGAAGTTCGTCAACGGGCTGCAAGGAGTGAGAAAAGTTCCAAAGGGTGGAAGGAAATAAAATAATTTAGCTAAATAATACAAGCTCTTTTGTTGCTTGGACTCCTAAGTTCAGACTAGGTTTCTGAATTTTGATAAACAAAGACTCCAGGAAACTAAGTTGATTAAGTCATTGTTCATTGCTTGAATGGTCGAGTTCTGCAGGACGGTTTGTTGGAGGTGATGGTATAGTTTATAACTCACTGTTGTTAAAAGATTAATTGTTTAAAGTTGAATATCTTAAACCAGAATATGTTTTTCGGAATTGTATTCATTCTTTAGTACCTCAGTAAAGTTGTTCTTCAGTCTGTTATAAAAAAAAAACAATACACTAAAACTATTCGGTGTGAAACTTCATTCGGATTTTGTCCGGTCAATTCCATTAGACCAACTGATGTTTATAAAGTTTTGAATTATGGATATGGCGTTATACATTTTCAGGAACACTAAACCTTTTCTCCTACCCCAAGCCAAATTATTTATATTTGTGTGTAAGTATATGCCCCGTATCTTTTGTATGCGAACTGAAGTCGCCATGCAGCTAGAACTACGCTTCGTAAAAACAATTGGCTAAAAATAGCAGAAATTGTAGTTAAATATGAAGGGCCACATTTGTAGCCCAGCCCCGGCAACATAACTTCCTCAGTGTTCATAATGCTAAGAATATACCAAACTCTTCGACCAGCTTACTCTGCTAATCTTACCATACAATAAGCTCTTACCTGCTCGGCTAACGCGAAAGATATACCTGCTGAAATTGTGTCATTTTTCTATTGATCATGCCCATTGAGAGAGAGATCACACAATACATTGTCAAACACGGTTTACACCAGTTTCACGGAATTGTGGGCTCGTAATTAACAGGTCCGCAGTTATACCCAAAGGGCAAGCGCAACCTGTTTGACAAGTTTTGTTTCTGGCACGAAACCGCGCGAATACTCAATAGGAAAAACTACACGAATTCGGAAGAGTATATCTTTCGCGTTTATTGCAGTGGGTAATGGATATGCTCTGTTAGCAGGATAAGGCCAGCTAATCATATTAATAAGAAAGATATAGGGTTCTTGTATTCAACGAGTAACAACCTAGAAGTTGTTGTTTTTCCTTTTTTAAATTTAAAAACGTAACCTAAAGCCTGAAATTTGAAAGTGCATGACTGTTTGGTGAGCGACTTAACCGTTTTGAGGAATTCTTAAGACAAAGCCAAACCACTGACACTGTTTTTAATGAACGGAAGTTGTATGAGCTGACGGAAGCTAGTGGACTTTGAAAGCTAAAGAAAACGTTTTCGAAATGAATCCGTTAAGCTGGATGAATCTTATTATATTCTGTTTGAAACATATTTAAAGTATTTTTCAGCAACTGATCATGAGTTCAAACCTTTATAAACTAGAGAAATTACTGTGGTTTACAGGGAAATATAAAATATCTACCTCTATTGCCATTTGCGGCGACGCAGTGGTCGAGTGGTTAGCTAACTCAAAGGTCGTGATTTTGAACCCCGGCCCAGCCACTGTGTTGCGACCTTGAACAAGGTACTTCACCCGACTTGCTCCAGCCGACTCAGCTATAAAACGATACCAGATTCTGCTATGGGTTACCTGCAATGGATTGGTGGCCCGTCCAGAGGGAATCACGGACTCTTTATTAGAAGCATACGGAAACCTGAGACTTGTAGGGGTCGGCCCCGTGATTAGACTTAACTTTTTTAGCTTAATATTATACCTTGGTCATCTACAGTTGTTCAATACACACGGAACGTTTGTCAGTTATACTTGCTAGCGCAATAAACATAAATCGGCTGAAATTGTTGCGTTTACCGAGCCAGAAAAAGGCAGTAATTATGTGCCGCGTTAGTTTCGGTTCAGTGCAAGGTGCAATTCCATTTTAGGTACTTCTAATCTATTAGGTATTACTGAGCCAATCAGCTTGCGAGATTCTTTCTGCTAGGCGGTAATTCTGTGAGTCGTTAAAATCGAAAACATATTTTGGGATTTGACAAATGTGCCTCCATAAATGTGTCATCAGACACTTTCAAGACGTTGTATTCAGTGGATTTTATGTTACTGTGAAGTAAATAAAAGAGTTTTAATAAGAAAATGTCGCTTCAATATATATAACCTACATCGTATCAAACAGATTGCACCCAACATTGAATTCGCATGATCTAGATATGAGTCAAATTCGCACATCAAAACGTTCCAATTATTGTGTTTTTCATTCTGATGTAAGAGTATAATAGGCCTTTTGCAACACGTGACTAGCCTCATTCTACCGGACCGCATGCGTCCCAGCGTGGGTGCGAAAACAGCATATATTTTATCCTCGAAAAAAGCAGAACCTTAAATATTTTATCTTATGTTACACATGTTTCGAGCTGAATCAAGGATATTAATTTATACTGTTTGGGATCGCTTGCGGTCCAGTATAATGAGGCTAGTCACGTGTTGTAAAGGGCCTATTACCATGCACCATTTGAGGTCACCTATCCAATGACTGTATGCCACACGACTGTCATATATTATATACCTGGTTATATATACTGTAGACTTATAGCACCTGCTGTAACTGAAAATGACATGAAAACATTTTGCAATATTAACGCTTAATTTCGATGATTGGACTTTTACTTTAACTTTTACGGAAGAAAATAGTTTTTACCTCCTAAAGCCTGGATAAGTACAAGCACAAGTATAAGAAATCCAAAAAAAAAGGGAAAGACAAAGGAACGCTGATGTGAGCTTACTCCATGTCGTCGCACACTTGGTTTTCCTTTGTCTTTTCCTTTGTTATTTAAATCTCTTATGCTTATCTCAAAAATGTGAACCAGGCTTTAGTACTGAAATGTTTTATTGTATATAATATAACATTCACGTAAAACCACAAGAAGTCGCTTGAACGGATATATCTCAATTTTTGTGGTACGATATCAGCAAAATTTCAAGCGGTAAAATACTTATAAACTCCAATGTAGCACCAGCTGTTTTGTTCCCAGCTACGCGCTGTAACGTTTAAAGCGGAAAAAGACTTTCTAAACTTCCTTACGTATCACCAGCTGTTCTGTTCCCAGCTACGTACGTGATGTAACGTTTCAAGCGGAAAATCTTTCTAAACTTTCTTAGGTAACATCAGCTATTCTGCTCCTAACTACGTACGTGATGTAACGTTTAAAGCGGAAAAAAGAACTTCTAAAACGTCTTACGTAACAGCAGCTATTTTGATCCCAGATACGTGATATAAAGTTTCAAGCTAGAAAAAAAACCTTTCTAAAAATCATTACCTAACAACAGCTATTTTGTTCCCTGATGTAACAATTCAAGCGGGAAAAAATCGTTTCAAAAATTATTACGATACTCCTATATACGTGATATGATGTTTCGAGCTGGAAAAAAAAGCTTTTGAAATTCCTTACGTATAGTATAGATTTTAAGCTGCAAGAAAAACTTTTACAATTTCTACGTAATAACCGGATATGTTTATAAACAAGATCTGAATGGAGGTCTATTACAACAGCATCATTTTGGGGGCAGGTTTATGGACAATATTTGGAGTAGCCGTGCTACTCTTTATCAAACCAGAGCTGGAGTGAAGTGAAATTATAACGGCCCTCGAATTTAAATTATAATTATACAAAAAAATAATATATGACATAACAACTGCAATATCCGGTTAATTTTACAGTTTTAAAATGTAGAAGTTATATAAATAATTTATAACGTGTCATTTCATCGTTCGGTCCAAGTTCCTTTGTGTATGAGATAAGCTTCTTAAGCTTTTCGGCAGGAGCTGTCTTTTGTCGGAAGTATTTTCAAGGGGATATTAAAGAGCATGTCTGAAATAGAGTGGCCTGTCGTTGTGAGTGAGATGGTACTGCGGCTTCTGCATTTGTGCGATAGGGATTGTTTGTTGCTTGTCTGTGTTTAGAGAATCTCTTGCGAAGTGTGCGTTTGGTTTTGCATGTAGCTAGAAAGTTTTTACGGTTTTCATGTAACAACAACAACAACAAATATCTCTATTATTTATGCACGGTATTACGTAACAACCAGCTACGTTTGTTTCTAACTACGTGGTGTATCGTTTCAAACTGCGTGCAAGAAGATTTTTAGAATTTCTTCCTAACATTACCAGCTATTTTTCTTCCTAGCTACTTGGGGCAACTTGCAGTTTCTTTCTTACATGTATTTTTACCGAAAACTCAGGATTAGTCCTGCATGTAAACGTAATCTTTTCTAGTTGGAAACTGAAAAACAGCTAAAAAAACCTTTCCCGAATCGTAACTTTAATTAAACCAAGACCTTTTATCCAGGAAAAATGTAACACTTTTGACTGTTTTGGTTGAAAAAAGTAGCTTCAAGAATCCTATCATGGATCTGCACAACTTTATGTTAAGGCGAATTGGACATTATTTGGTTTTCCAACAACAGCAAGTAACAGTTTTCTATTTCTAGTTTAATACTGCCAAATAGCGGTTGTTAATCCAGGCAGGAAGGGGGCGGTAGTGTGTATGAGATTGATGTGTATGAGGATGCCCTTCAGTTGTCTGATCAACATGGTGAAATGACTGCCAATTTCTTTGGTTTAGGCATTGTAGTGGCATTAAACATGTGAGATCCTCAAAAAGGGGGAAGGGAGCGGTCTCTGACAACTAACAAGACTGAGCAGCGGTGAAAGCCCCATGAAAGAGATGGTTTCGAAATTTAAAAGTATTTGTTCCAACTTATATTTCAGCCCAGGAAAACGTTGTAAAAGCTAGTAACCATAGATGTGAATTTACATACATTACATGTGAGGTATACATACCAAATAGATTTCACAGCTGTACTTTTTCCAACTTCTAGATTTTATGAAAACAATTCTGTGGAAGAGTTGGAGTAACTAATCCAGGAGAATATCCGATAATGTAAGAGACTGACTGATTTGTTGTTCAAGAAACGCAATTCTTTTGGTGCATACAACTTTACTCTGACAAGAAATGCGTTCGAACTTTTAAAGCTGATGAATTTCTATTGATGACAGTGACGTAATTAAAAATTAAAACCTATTAACGTCTAAATTTGTCGGTTGGTGCCGTTTGCTATTTATTTACACACTTACACTGTCTTCTTATTTTTTTAAAAAAGTTTCTAACATAGAATTATGACTGACTCGCAGATAGCAAATAGCTAATCGAGGTGGGTCAGTCTCGCAATAAAAATTTAACGAGTAATAAAAGACTAACAGCAAGAAAGAAACACTGAAATTGACATTTGTTTTGTAGAAAATGTGTAGATAATTGAGGAAAACTTGACTTAGATGAAAACTTGACAATCGACCGGATGATCAGGCGCTTAAAGCACGTTTAAGATATCACTCACTTGTATAACACACCCACTGCATCGTTGTCAAACAAAAATCATGTTTTTCATCTTATCACAACTTTTAAGGTTACTGCTCACCGGCCCTTGAGAGGTGTTTTATAGTGTTAACAGTCCGTAACTCCGTTAATATACGGCGGATACCCATAAACCTTTGTATCACTGCAGCAAAGCTTATAAAATCCTCTAAATGACTGTGTAAATTATTTTTGCAGAATCGTTTTTGTGAATGAAAGTTTTCGACCTCACGATTTCCCTTATCGAAGTACCAGGTCCGTCAGATTTGACAACTCTGTCACGTATAAATACTTTTTTTATGTCAGTTTCTTGTCTATTTCTTATGGGGTTATTTTCAATTAAAAGTACCGTTTAGTTCCATTTGGAGTTATCACACATATCCAACAGATACACACAGGAGAAATTCCACCGCGGCGGCACAGCGGTTGAGGTTTACACTAACGTCACAGTGATGTCCACACTAATGTGACAGTACAGACAAAAGTCCAAGTTCCCCCGCTAATTACAATGACTTACAGACTCGTTTTGAGAACGTTAGCCTCGACTTGATGTTAAATAATCAATAAATAATCAATTCTCCGTATTGTTAGAGGTTCAAACTTTTAATGCTTCTCGCTGGTAGTTATGTATATTAAACACCAAGTCGAGTCTAACACTGTAAAAATGAATTTATAGTCACTGTAATCAGCGGCAGCTGGGAATTCGAAACTTGACTATTTGCAGTAGTGTGACAGTTGCCTTGGTGACAATAGAGACCTTAAGCAGCTAGGACGGGAACGTCAACAAAGACGGCTGCTGAAATTTTAACTTTCCGTTTTCCCTTTTCTTTTTTGTATAACTCGTTCGTTTCTTTTCTGTTTTACCTGAAGATATGTGAATATGAAAAATTAGAAGCTTTAATTTTAAAGCTGCACGAAGATTGAAATGATTCATACTCTAACGTTCAC
>JAOEHT020274988.1:0-10442 GCA_025448195.2 Parazoanthus atlanticus
ACTAGAGGGGAAAACAAAGTTTTAGTACAAACACAAGTACTAAATTAAACAGTAACCGAGGGGAGTTAGTTTCTGTTCTGTTCAGTCGAGACAGCGTAAGTTCGTGTTGACGGATGTTGAAATAGTAGCAGGAGTTTTACTGTGTATTCCATCAGTCTGCTAGTAGTTCAGATGTAGTAGAAGACTTACTAAAACTGAATGAATTGCCGTGGTTTGTTTGTTAGTTTTTACCCATTTGAAACATTTTTGTCACAAATTTAGGGCAACCCCCATCCGCAGCGAATCTATTCTATTTAAATGATAAAATGCTTTTTGCAGAGAAACTAAAAAGAGTCGAAGTATTGAGAGCACGAGTTATCGGGATTAAAATAGTGAGAAAATGACTTGAAAGGCCGGAGAGCAAATTTTATTCGAGCGAATGTGAGGTTCAAGTTAACGAGAATCAACTGTATTTCTTGTACAACAAGACTGTAGGACAAATATGTGACAATTGTGATGCTGAGTATGGTTTGTCGTACTTCTCCTGTTCCAGCTTGAGATGAATGAATTGAAGGAGAGACTGGAGATAGAGAAACAGAGCTGGCTTGAGAACTACATGAAGAAACAGGTTCGACTGTTGATTGTTTGTCTTACTCTTTGTTGTTTTTGAGCAAATCGAATTGATCACAGATAGAATGATTAGTGACGCGTGACTGTCCTTGTCATCGATTGCAGGATGCCGTGCTGTTGACCAAGGAGCGGGAACTGAAGGAAGGCGTGCGGGACGCGCGGGACCGGGTGAGGATAGATTTCAGCTATGACGTCAAATAACCTTTGCGTGATGTGCCACTCAGCAAACTTCAAGACAATATCTGGCAAACAGCATAGCGAAAAGTTAAAGATAGAACCCTTTTTTGGCCATATTTATAAATTATTACGATCCTTCATATTGTATACAGGGTTCGAAATCATATTGGCAAAAATCGGCTCTAACCGGTGAACTTAACCGGTTAAACCACCTCGGAAATTCAATTAACCGGTCCTAGAACGTCGGTTAATTTTTTGAAGGTCATACGGAAAGGTTTTAAGTTTGCGTTCATTAAAAGAATTGAAGCAGCAAAAGTATTCAATAGTGTGTTTTAAAGGCTTTTCAAACGTTTACTTTTCAAATTCATGTGTTTCATCTTCCATTACGTACTTTGTTCGAGCTCGATACGTTTTTGTTGGGCAGAGTGAAAAATGGGTTGGGCCGGTTAAAATCAATTGTTTCATGTGTGACACAGTTATAAAGCTCAACTTATTCACTTGTTTATTTGCAAGTAATAACACCTTTGTTTGGTTGTGTATCACTAACAAATGATCTGTGGCATATTTCAGGAAATAGAAATGGTAATACAGAGGTTGGAGGAGGAGACAGCCATCGCGAGAGAAGAATGCGAGAGAGCCTCGGAGAACAGAATTAAGTAAGTATTCGTCAAGTTTAGGCTTTTTGTCATGAAAGCGATTCAATGTTCGCTGTTTGTTACATGTAGTTGCTTATAAAATACTGCAAGTGAGATTTGATATGCGCTCTGATTGGCTATTAGAAGGACTGCACTGTCAGTTGCCATCAGTGTGACATTGTTGTCACGGGCCATGACATCAATGTCACACAAGTGCTACTCTCCATAGCTGTCACATAACTGTGTGTCATATTCTGCCTGTGTTCTATATTGAGTCTAAACATATATTTAGAAAGTCAGAAACTAACGGAAGTTACGGCTGTTTCTTTGTATGCAGACGAGTACGAGACAAGTACGAGGCAGAGTTGACGGAACTGGAGAGATCTGAGCGGAACATGCAAGACAAGTATAACAGTATGAAGGTATTGTATAGACTTAGTGGGTTTCTTTAACTATTGCACTGACTATTCTGTCCTAACTTTTGAACGGGCTGATAAGATCTCAAGACATGACAATTTATTTTGCATCTCGTTTAAAGAGTATAAAAGTGTTTGATGTTGCTGGTTTCTTAAAATATCTTAACTTTTCAGTTGCGTTGATCAAAACCCTACTACTTCGCCTTAAGTTTATATTTGATTCAGCCGTGCAATAACCGGCCCTATAATCTAACAGGAAAAAGAGCAAACACGATCACAACTGAGACAGATAGTATTTCACTATAGGCAAGATAAATACAACACATTCAATTGTTCTCAATTTCATTCGTCAGAAACGATGCCCCTCAAGGGATACCTTAGTTTATGATTTCTTCTTCATTTCTTGTGATAATACCTACGGTGTTTCCATTTGTCGGCTTCTCAAATATCGGAACTGGTTCCGGCCAGACCGGCCCAGCTTCTAAATTAGATCTGCTAAGTTCTTTCTGATCCCGTTCCGACCAACAAAGCGCGGGAATTTGTTGAGAAATGGCGGGGAAAATCCACGCGCGCGTTTTCTTCACCAATCCAGAATAACTAGAACCAGTCCTCCCGCACAGGCCAGACCAACCAAACCTTTAGCTGTAAGGCATCGGTCAGTTATTTGCTCCAGGCGCCACCTTTTTGTCAATCCCCGTGGGTTTACCCGACACCTCCCCTCTGACGAGACGTATTGATTGGAGCATGGGGCCTATACTATGAATGATGTAATAACACTTGCACTCTGTATTTCAGGAGCGGCTGACGGAGGTTGAGGGCGAGTGTAGCAGACAACGCAGCCTGTTGAAACAGAAGGAGCGAGAGGTAGAGGATGTGGAGAGGGTGACAAAACGACTCCAGGAGGAGAGGGGAAAGGTATCCGACATCATCAGACAGGAGTTTGCCGACAGGTTAGGGTGTTTGTGGCATATTAACCAGACTGTTACTGAATATAGGTGTGAAATGACCACACTACGGAAAAGCGTCGCCAGTTTGTACGACTACTACAGGCTGGTTTTTCTTTGCTTGTATAGATGTGTTACTACTCTGAAGAATAAAAAGTGCGCTGACTATACATCAATTTGCCACCTGTTTCTTATTGGTGGATCATAATGGAAAGATGTTGCGATACGATACGTTAGAGTCCAAGTTGTAATCGCGCTTTATAATCCAACGTTACATCAATGGCATCTTTGAACTGCTTCGATCTTTTCCTCTCGGATTGTGTATGTGTTTATGTACATGTCATGTATGTTTGTAAGTGTGTATTTGTTTATTTATTTTAATAATTCATTAATTGATTATGTATTTATTTATTTGTTTGCATATGCCTGTCATATACCCTTGATGTTTTAGCATCCTGTATAGACTTGATGACTTCTAGGATTAACATAAATGAGATGAGATAACTGTGTGTGTATGTGACGGTGTGTGTCTTCTACTTTGTAATGTCGACTTCCTTTCCCTTTACTGTTTTTGCAGACTGGTTACCACAGACGAAGACAACAAACGTCTTAAAACCGACGTTAGCGAGATGAGAGCGAGACACCGACTGGAGATCGAGAGAATTACGAAGGAAAAGGAACAAGAGATGGAGGAAGTTCATAAGAGGTCGGTTCATCATGTAAACAGCAATTATTTTCAACAGCAACAACACGCAAACTTGTTGCATGAAGAGTAATTTACAGAAAAGTGATTCGTCAGTGCTTGCAACATGCAAACTGGGTGGTATCCCTGGATGACGCATAGCACTGATACAAACCTAAGTCAAAATTATTAGAGTAATTGAATGACTTGAAAAGCAATTATTCTGTGAATCATCGATCATTGTTAACTTAGTAATCTCAAGTAGTGTGTCAATTAAGTCTCTCGCTTTATCTGTGTTTCACTTTACAGAGTCAAACAGGCCATATCTAAAAAGGAAGAGACGATGAAAGTTCTACGGGAACAACAGCAGGTACATTGTCATTGTAAAGTATATGAAAACATACATCGAATTCACTGTCTGACAGCCCATTCAACGTTGAAGATCCTGGGAACGAGGTTGGGATCCTCCAGATTACGTGAGGAGCTCGAGGCGCAGTAGACACCTAAGAAACTCTTGGCACTTTAAAGTTATCGAGCTATCCCTAAGCACTGAAGCCTACAGCAGTAGTTTTTATTGTAGAACCGTAAAGGAATGGAATTATTATGCAATGAGACTGAATACTGTAGCTTTAAGTGTATTATTTTAAGAAGGCGGCAGTTAATGTTGCTTAGTTTTGTATAAGTTTTTTTTATCAAAATTTTAAATATTGTAAGTTTATAAATTTCTGTATTTGTTTTACTGTTTTATTTTGTTTTGTTTTTTGCATGATACTGACATTCCCACCCTTTGCACTGGACTGCAAAAATTTCAATAAAGAAACGCTTTAAAACTGTCGAATGTCAATTGTATTGGCGTTGATTCTGCGTTAAATTCTGTATAGGCATAGCCTTCTAAAGTTTCTCCCACCCCTGGCTGAGTTTAACTAGCACTTAGTATGAAATGCCGTATAAGGCAATCCTCAGAGCGTAAACTCGACCCACGCTGTCTCCCAGAGCCCTTCGATCGCTTATGCTGCAGGCCAGATAAAAACTTGAGCTCGGGAGACAAAGCTGGAACCGCTGATTGTGTGCCCACATTTATCTCCTTTTTTTACGTTTTTACAGGCTGCCATGAAGCGCGCTGATCATTTGGAGTTTCTTCTACAAGAACAGCGGAAGAAACTGTTACAATGAATGTTTGCTTACGTCAGGAATGAATTGTGACACTGGCCATCGAGAATAAAATCGTCTCGTTGGTCATCTCTACATCAGCCTCCAATTTTCCCCACGGTCGAGGTTACTCTTAACCGCAGACTGTCGGGGATTTCTATATTTTAACAACGGTCAGGCCACGTGTGATGAGTATGCGACCCAAGACATTGGCACATTTTTCATGTTTTGATATGGAAGACTTCTCAATTTCTATAATATAAAGAACTGATGAACGATTCACGAGTCCTTAGTTCGATACGCGGTGAATAAACTGTACTTACTACGAAAAACATTGGCCCATTTGATGTGTTTGCTCGGTTACGGAAAGCACTTGAAGTTTTATGATAAGGTGATCGTATAAGATTTTGATTCAACGAAGACATCATCCGCCCAAGGAAAATTAAACCAAGTTGGTGTGCGGAGAAGTGGTTATAACTAGTTGCAGTATTATTTATTTCATTTGTACGAAGCTACATAATATTTATCAGTAGTGCCTGCGGTTTAATCTTTTAGTTGTAACTCTATCGAAATCAAGAAGTTGCATACCAATATTGTTCGCAAGATGACGAAATACGACTGTTTAACTTGCGATGTTTTTCTCAGCGTGTTTTTCCTATTTTTTTCGGCATTCTCAAACAAAAGTAAGAAAAGCCCCCATACTGTAGACAGTTGGCCAATAATGCTAGTCAGTGGCTTGCGAAGGGTATTGCCGAGTGGATCGTGTGTACTGTACACATACCGTAAATTCCAAAAATAAACCCGTGGACTCTTTATATATGCTCAAAATGTGTTTTGTTTGGGTGGGCTTGTGTTCGGGGGGGGATGGGATATACACGGAACAGTTTTTGCGTTTGAAAACAGGTTGGTTGCTTACATCACAATATTCAAGTGCTTTGCCTGCTCCTTAGAACTGTAGTCACGAAGTGCTGTTGTTTGGTAGCCCAACAAATTTTGAAACTTTCTTTGATGGCAAGATCTACTTGAGATGGAAAATCCCATCAAAAATTGTCGTTCATTCTTCAAGCACTTGATATTTAGTTCCTTTCCCTTGAATTTCAAAGTGAAAAACGCACAACAAACAGTGATAGTTAGCTAAATCATCTTTATTTAAGTTAAGTTTAAAAACTGTAGAGTATTTACAAGTATGGCCTGAAGAAAATATCACCGTCTGGTGACACAAATCTCCAACATTTCGAAGCTCTGAACGAAGTAAACAAATTCCAAACTGCGGATCGCAAGTCACAAAACTGGGCAAACGCCAAGAAGTCGGTGATTGGGTATCCGACACAATAACGTTTGTCAAAATTGCATCAAATGAAATACTGTTTATTCAAGATTGGCTCGTGTTCTCGTTATCACTTGCAGGAAACAGTAAATATTACAAATTCCGTTAAAAAAAAATCTTGCATGAAAACTCGCACTTAAAAAAAAGTACGTTTGATACTGATGATCAGTTGCTGTTTTAATTTTTTTTTTTTGAGAAACGATTTGTTGTCTTCTACACAATTTAAATTCAAATTTGCGAACTGACCGGCAATAGCAAATAGACTTTAATGGATTTCGAAAAACTGAAAAAGCATGCTTATCTCTTAAATATAAACAGACTGCTTATCTTCATATGACTTGAATAATTTAAAAACATATGTAGAAGGCCTGCATGTTTACATAGGTTCGTACTCTTATCATTTAAGTTATTAAATGATGTACTGTCTTTTGCGATTGTTTTTTAAGAGCAGCTAGTATACCTTCACTTCTTCGCTTTCTTTGGAGACGCTTTTTTGGGTGATTTCTTCGCTTTTGGTTTCTTTGGAGAGGCGGCCTTGGACGCCACCTTCGCTTTGGCCTTGACAGAAACCTTCGGCTTCGGAACCTTGGACTTTGCCGGCTTCTTCCCTGGGGCGGGCGCAGGGGCTGGGATTGGGGGTGGGGCCTTGGAGCCTTCCTTTGCCGCTTCTTGGGGCTTGGCTTTAGGGGCTTTTTTTGGAACTTTCTTCCCTTTAGCTCCTTTTTTGCCAGCCTTCTTCGAAGCAGCTTTCGCTGCCTTTTTCTTTGCTGGTTTGGCCTTCGGCTTTGGTTTTGGTGCGGGGACCGCTGTGTTCAGTTTAAACGACCCCGCCGCGCCCTTCCCTTTGTTGTGAACGAGCGCTCCCTTGTCTGCTGACCCTCGTATCAGGGCTTGCTTTAACATCGCGAGGTGGTGCTTGTTTTCCGTCAGTTTGTATTCCTTCACGATATACTTGTTAATCGCCTGCCGAGACGAGCCACTTTTCTCATTCAGGGCCTTGATGGCGGCCACAATCATGTCGATATATCTAGGGTGGGCAGCTGCCTTCGCCATGTTGATAATATTTTTTCTGTCGTCACAAAGCCAACGAACTTCTCTCTATCCCCCTGCAGAACTTATGCTCCAGCGAGTCGCCGACGCCGAGTGTTTATAAACTGTTGGTGCGGACCTCCGAGAAAACACCAGCTGACTTTCATCTGAACTCGCCTTTTGTGTGTTGACTTGTGCTTGTTCCATATTTTGTACCGCCATAGTTCGCCTTCATCTTAATTTCTCAAATCCAGCAATTGCCGTCGATAGATGCAACATAAGACGAAGTAGTTATAAGCTAAGTCTCGTTTTCAAGATAAAAAAACTGATGAACTATTTGAAGGAAAACTGACGCGCCGACCTAGTGAAGTCACGCCATTTTGTACAAGATTTTAATATTTTTGGTACAAACAGCCAAGCAGTTGGCAGAGATTGGTCTGCTGTGTTAGTTTGTTATGTTACTCACATCACCGAGAAACTTGTTTGACCAGTTGCTTTGTTGGAACAAAAATACAGCAGTTTTTAGTGAAGGGTACAAACACAACCAGATGATCGGGTGTTGTGTGGATTTGTTTATTTATAGTATTGACTAAGCGTCGAACGCTGAAACTGTTTTGACTCGCAATTTGCTCCAACGACTGGCTTTTTAAGCGCAGTTTTAAAGATTTAAGACTTGGAAAACAAAATTTCTTTCATCTGCATGAGTGCTTTGTGTCGAACGTGTCCTTGAATTGTTAAATTTGTAAAACAGAAATCGTTTTTGCTGCTGCGTCACAAAGCGTCGCTACTGATTGTCAAATGAATATTCAAACCATGTTTTTCCCAGCTTTGAACAAGAATTTAACACAAAAATGCGAACCCATATTTGTCGATATCTCTAAAATCAATGCAAACCCCAACCAGAGTTTATTTTATATTTCTCTTGTAACTACTATAGCCTCAATCGAATCAGAAAACGAAGAGCGAACATTTTCGTGTTGCTGTCACTCATCGATTCCAAATATGAATACTAATTAGTTCAAAATGTTTTCGCGCTTGCATAAATTTGTTGCGATTGAGCACGCTGTACTATGACTGTCAGTGATAATAATATAGTAAACCAATTACATCTTGTAACCAAATTTGGTTATTTTTTTAAATGACTGGTCAAGTTGTTTATAGGGCACATACTAGTACAGTTATTCTATCGTGAAGAAAATTCGAATGAGATGTCAGCCAAACCGCCTCAAGCTTTGTCTTTCTTTCTGATTAATTTAACACATTAAAGCATATAAAGCGGTTATTTAAAGCCGGTTTTCCACCAGGCGAATTTTTTTGCGCGAAGCGAATTTTTTCGAGTACAGGCATGCGCAGTTTAATTCCAACAGGCGCCACAGTTTTCGCTGGCTCTTTTCTCTTCGAAAAAGTGAGTTCGAACAGTTTCTACTTTTTCGCCGCGAAAAAAGGAGCAAGCCAATAAGAATTCAGAAATCCGTCACGTGGCGATTTGGAAAACGCGAGGGACCCGAATTTTGAGCCAAATCATCTATCAAAAAAAGATTGATCGAGATAATCGCTGGTGTAGTGGAAAATACAAAAGTGCTTGCTCGAATTTTTTCGCGGTGAAAAAATTCGCCTAGTGGAAAACCGGCTTAACGTCAGACTGGGTTCACCAGTGGTGAAGGGCGATAACTCGCCTCCACAGTATTGATAATTTGCACTCTTCTACTTGTAGATTAGGAAATTTGCTTTAGTTATGGGAGTTAAGTTAAACATTTTCAGGACAATATACCTGACGTCAACCAGACGTCGAGCACATTAATGACGTCAATTCACCTCCCATAATTGAACTAAACTTTGTAAAGTATGACTGTAAGTATGTACCGCATCGCCAATTCTCGGCCACCTAACGAGCCATCATTGCTCACACTGTGACATCATTTGTGCATCTCTCTCAGAGAACACTATGACGTCAGTCGTGAGGTTCTTACACCGAGGTAAGCCCAAAAGAAATGGTTTTGAAGCTCAACAATTTTCAAAAGGAGTGTACAAAGCTGTAACCGTGACCCTGCACATTGTTTGTCTTACGTGTGGGCCCAAATGTTTCTACTGGTTAATTGTTCATATGCATTTCATTACCTTTTGTGTTTTGCGCACGGCCAAGGCCAACGAACAAAAGAGAACAAAAAACTCAAACTCAAGAGATTGAGGGATGGGACGGTTTCATTTTTCTACCGCCACTACTTCCGTTTCCCGTCGAGCTTCGTCGCTTCAGTACATCCCAGTGTGAACTGGAAATACGAAAGTGGAAAATGAGCCAATCATATCGCTCATTCCCAGGCCCATAGATATGTGTCTGGGCCCGGTTGTTCAAAGCCCGATTAGTGCTAATCCTGGGTTAACTCTTAATAAAACCTATAAAGTTAATCGGGTTTTGAACAACCGGGCCCTGGTTCATAAAGGGATGTACTGAAACGAGGTAAGCTCAACGGAAGCGGAAGGGGGAATGGTTCCTTTAGCATATACAAGTGAAGTTTATGCACCCCAAACGAGATCTCCGCTTCTGCTTTAATATATGTCGTGTCTTCCTGGAAATTTAGCTTTATTACGCTCGAGTGTTTGCTTACACTTCTGATTCAGTGGCATCCGTTGCTAGTGTAAACTAAGACCGTAAACCTTGTAGACCGTAGCACATCTCGCTATCCCACTGCCCCATACTAATTTCATGAAAAATAGTGTTAGTTATTCTGGGGTAGTCCTTTGGAACAAGCTACCTACTGAGCTGCAGCAAGTCAACTCTCTTGGGACCTTCAAGGCTGGCTGCAAAATTTCTTTCAATTCACACAGCACTTATGAAAGCAGACACCTTTATTTATAGTTTTATATGATACATGTAATTACAGTTAACATTTTTGGCAAAAATTGCGCTACTTATCGTCATGAAAAACGAACAGGTAAATAAGCGTTGCAGCTAATCGGTCTACTTTTCTTAATATGATTCTTAAGATCAACCCGTTAAAATACGTAAGTAACAATACGCGCGTCTGTCTGCGGTGTTTTGAACGACCCTTACCCTTGACAGACTTCAGTATGAACAAGGGAGCCGTGGTGGATGATGGGGGAGGGGCAAAGGAGAGATTTACTTTCCCTCTTAACTGTTTTACAATTGAACTTTTATTTGGCAGACTAACTATTTTAGATGTAATGAAATTATATATAATTAGTGACTGAACGTATGACGTGTCAAGACGTCACAAGTCCGCACTCTTGAAGTTCTTGCTGACTTCAGTAGCAAAAGTAGTCAAAAGCTTCATATATATAACAACAACAAGCTTTATTACCTTCATTACCAAAGAGCATCTTAACAGTTCACAAATCTCAGAAGTAGGTAAAAGCTACTTAGAAAATAACTAAAAAACTAATCTAGCTGAGTAACAGTGACAGTACGTTTTAAAGAGAAAAAAATATAAGGCAAGTTGGCAATAAAGCAGATGA
>JAOEHT020275081.1:0-10442 GCA_025448195.2 Parazoanthus atlanticus
AATATAGTAAACTCGTATCGTAACATACCTTCCTCCTTAGTTTCAGCTCTCCCGAGCTGCGATACTCTACAAGTACCAAGTTTCCTAAACTTGAAATGTCAGATGATTCTGGCAGACATTGAACATGTTTAGGTAACTGTCTCTAAGGAAGTAAACCAAATTTAACCCTGGGTTGGTGCTAACCTTTCCAACAACTAGGCCCTGGGTTATGAACATTTTTGAGAGGAGAGCAAATTAATACAAACTTTTCAAATTAAATGTATTTTTGTCCTTAAAATCTGAACACAAACTCTTTTTTACTCCCAACTCTCATTATTGTGTGATGAACAGCTGTTGGAGATAGTGTCGCTGAAGATGAGGTGGTTGGTGAAATCGAGACAGATAAGGTTTGTTAACACTCACCTATTGGACCTTCATTTGGCTTTTTTTTGTTTCTTGCATGTAAATAGATTAAATTGTAATTAAGCACATGAAAATGTTTTTTTGCAATTGCGAGTAATGCAGGTTGCTGTGACACATATTAACTGTTTATGTTTTGGGCAATTAATGAGCACAGAGTTTTTCGTTTGGGTATTGTTGGGACCCCAGTTTTGGTTTTGAGCATTTGTTTGAAGCACAGAATTTGTAATACAGTATCGCAAAGCAAGATAGCAAGCTTTATCCTGAAGGTGTGCATGTACATATTTTAGTACCTAGAATTTGCTATATACAGTAGCTTGGACATCAGAAGAATAAATTTGATGGAACTTTCATAGGGTATTGTAGAAGTGACATTTGACCATTGTAGTAAAATTTTTGTTGACTAAGGGACTGTTTATTATTTACAGGGAGTACCGGGTTGGACAAAAAGTATGTACAGGGGTATGAAAAGTTATATAAAATGATACACAGGGGTTGAAAATATTTTCCACATTTATACTAAAGATACTGTGGTTATTACTATCATTTGAAAGTTACTGCCACAATTTAGACATAATATAAACAAATGCACTATTATTTGTGAAAGACTTGCCTGGGGTTTGAAATTTTCCCTCAACAACTGTACGGGCATTTGGAAAAAAGTGTAGAACTTGACAAACAGTTGTCCAACCCCATATTTCCTATAAATAATGAATGGTCCCTAAGGTTTATGTGAGTCATTTTGTAACCTGCAGACAAACATTGATGTGACAGCACCAGCAAATGGAGTCATTGAAGAGATTTTTATAGAAGATGGTGAAAAAGTCGAGAAAGGGAACCAATTGTTCAAACTAAAAGTGACAGGTCTGTATTTTTAATGTACCTATTATCAGAAACCTTCAATCTGTTGTCAGTGGCATGTCTCTGTCCTGATTGTGAAACACAAATTTTTGACTAATCAATTCATCACCACAGGAGCTGCCCCATTTAAAGACCGCACCAAGGAGTCTGACGAGAGTAAACCTGTATCAGCCCCTCCAGCAGATGAAAAGTTAGCTGCCCCACCCACTGAAGTTCCAACTGCTTCTCCAGGCATACCATCGACACCTCCACCAGGTCAGCACCCATCACTGTTTTAAAATAATTTATGTATTCTGAAGCTCTTGCAGAGCAGAATTGTTTCCTAAGGTGCCTTGGCTTAGGTATAGTCTGACTTCTCTGTGGTGCTCTAGCAGGGTTCACACAGTCAGGGACAAGTTAATGTGAAAATATATTTTCAAGGTTGGGTTTTGATTTGGATCAGGGAATTCCTATCAAGTCACTGAAAAGTCAGGGAATTTTATCTTTAGAAATTTGTCCTGCCAGTGCTTTCTTCTAGAAAACTTACAACTTTCCAATGACCTTTGAAAAGTATTCTTGAGTTTTGCTCTGGTATGGTGTGGGCAAGTGATCCATACTGTGGTCTTACTTTTTAGCACAAATAAGATGATTTTAATCTTTAGCAGTGAAAATACTATTTGGTGAAAAGTCAGAAAATTTTAATTTTTCAAATGAGTGGGAATCCTGCCCAGATGATCACTTTATTCGTCTGACAGTGTATCACTGCACTTCTCACCAGAACATATTATTTCAGTGCCCAACCTTGTGTAGAACAGACTTCACACTGTGGAGGAAAACATTGAAACCTTTAAAAGAGGACTTACAATTTATCTTATAGTTCACTATTTAATTTGATCAGTTAGAGTTAAATTTAACCATTTTTATTCATTTCTTAAGATAATATTTAGAAACATTTAGATTTAGCACTATATAAATTCATTTTGTTATTAAATTGTTAATTTCTGAAACAGTTCCCCCAGTGCCACAAGGACCTATGGAAGAGATCAAACCATCACCTCCAACACCTGCTTTAGCCACATCACCAGCAGCTGCTCCACTAGTTGGAACTCGCACAGAGCACAGGGTGGGTGAACTCAAGAATGAGAAACTGGATTTGAATATGAGATCACAAAGGAAGGTTACAAGACGAATCAAGTTGCACTTTTCCTGTTCATCAGAACAGAACAGAATCTATAAAGTAGTCCCCTTTGGAAATTTTTTGGAAATCTTTGGGAAACCTTTAAAATTGTCAAAAAGTTTTCCAAAAGTTTCTGGTGATTTTGGAAAATTTTTGGAAAATCTTCCGAATCTCCAGAAACCTTCAAAAATTGTCAAAAAAGTTTTTAGAAAGCTTTTTGAATTTTTTTCTTGAAAATTTTTGGAAATTTTCAAAAAAATATTTGCAAATCTATAGTTTATTCTCACTAGTATATCCCACTTGGATCCGGGATGTAGTTTCATGTGATATTTTATGAATGATGTGTTTTCAGTAAAACACTTGTGTCTGTATGACAAAGTGGGATATTAGTTGAGAACTGGGAGATATATGGAGAGTCGAGTTAGAACAGGAAGAGGTGGCAGAAGCTGAGATGAAAATAATATAGAATTATATGAACTGAATGAGGAAAGTTTCCTCAGAGAAGGAGTAAACATGGCAGGTCTGGTCATCACAGTGACCAGTGTTTGACAGGTCATGAAACAGTAGAATTGTGTTGCACAAACTACTTGACCATCCACTAACTATGATTCCTGGAAAATAAAACAAAATCAGAATTCTGGGAATTTTTTTTTTCTTCCTACCATAACAGAAGTACATTTTGTGGAAAACAGGGTTAATCATGTTTTTATTGCAAAATATGTTTTTACTGTTTTTGAAATATGGTACTCCTGGAAATGCCTGAAAAAACACCCTGAAAGTCCTGGATTTTTTTGCTTTGAAGTGTATAAATCCAGAAGTTAAATCATAATAATATAGTCCAGCGTTATCTTGTGAAGGACTGTCTAATCATTTGTCAACTGATGAATAATAGGTGAAGACCACGCGCATGAGGCTAAGGATTGCCCAGAGACTCAAGGATTCGCAGAACACTTATGCCATGCTTACCACATTCAATGAGGTGGACATGAGGTATGCCATTGGTGATATACAATACACTGTGTTTTGATTACATAATTCCAAAAAAGAAAAACTAAATAAGTCGCTTGTGTATTGCCAATCACTGTAAAGTTAAACAGGCCCTGATAGAGTATGGAAATGTGGTATGTTGAACTTCACTAATATTAAGGATAAAATGTCTGTGCGTACTATCAATTGGTGCCTTTTAGATAGATAGATTGTTTATAAAAAATTCCCAAATTACAGTTAGAACTGTTCAAAGAACAAGGAAGGTTACAATTTATAAAAAAATATTGAAGCTATAATATATAATATATAAAAAAATTATATTTACAATATATGATTACATTTATTACAATAATGAAAAACTATACAAAACTAAATATTTACTATTTACAATGCTGATTATTTCTTGCTAAAATATTCTGTGATAAGGACTGCTAAATACCGGAAGTTAGGGGTACACAATCCTTTTTCAATGATTTAGATACATGTATTTATCATTTTTTGTTTCTTGAGACTATGATTTAACTCTGCTGTACTCTATAACAATATTTTAGTTGAAACTGATTCAACCTTGTGCCATTTAAGCAATGCTGTAGAGATGAGGAAAAACCATAAAGATGCCTTTCTGAAGAAGCATGGTGTAAAATTAGGGTTCATGTCGGTGTTTGTCAAAGCATCTGCGTTTGCCCTTCAATCAGAACCTGTTGTCAATGCTGGTGAGTACTGCATTTCATCACAACGTTTGGAGTGTGTTGCAATACCAGGCTAGCTTATACTGTCCACCCCCTGTGAGAACTGCCATAGAATCTTGAACAAGCGCCCAGGGTGCCTATTTAATTTTGGACCTAGAAAAGATATAGGGGGAGGGAGCAGGGGGGGAGGGGGGAGCAGTTATTAGAGAGATCTCTATTCGAACAGAGTGGTTATTTAACTTTGACGTCTTTAATAGGAACATGACTTGTAAGACTTTAAAAGTAAACTGTAGAAAGATAAAAAGGTTTCACAAAGAACTGTAACTAAGATAAAGACTTCTATATAAGTTGTGGGGTGGGGGACGCTTATTGGAGACAAGGCGCTTATTTAACAAAATCCCTTGATCTAGGGGTGCTTATTGGAGACAGGGCGCTTATTTGAAGCAGTGTGCGTATTTTAGTTGTATGTTAAATATGGAAAATCTAGTATTAATAATATTTCACGGTGTCAAAATTTGGAATTCACTTGGTGACTTCTAAGAAAGCATCTTCACAAAAGACTAATACAAGATACTTTAAACTCTTATTGGTCAAATCCAATCCATCACATCATAATGTTTACATTTATATGATCTGGGCATCAGTTCCTATATTTCTGGTAGGTCTTTCTTCTTTCGTTCTTTTTATTGTTTTTTTTGTTTCTTAGTTGCTAAAAGCTTCCATTGTTTCTTATTGTTTAAACAGCCGCAAAGGAATTAATTTTTTTCCAGATGAACAGGTTTTATGCGAAGGTGTGGGTTATGGTTATTAATTATTTTCTTCGGATTATCTAATTGCATTGTTACATTTAGCAACTACGTGATGAACCTCTGGTTTGTCCTTCTCTGTGCCTGTCATACACTCTGCCGTGCATTTTCGTCACATCTCTCTTTCGTGGGCAATTTGTGTATTCTCAAAGAAAACACGGCTACTTTACTACTAAAGTGTATTTAAAACTTTGTGCAGGCTGCTAATAAATCATTTTTGTTGTCTTAAGTTTAACTGAGGAATCGAAAAATCGTGCTTTTTCCGTGCGCGTTGAAAAGTTGTGTTATGTTGTCAGGATTTATATTGAAATGTGTTACTGTATTGCCATGACTTACTTTGCTTTTTTCCAACAGAAGCAGGAAACAAAAACCAAATTTTGATCAGTTTCTAACTTGATATCTTATTTCATATTCACAGTTCTCGAAGGCAATGAGATAGTGTACAGGGACTATGTGGATATCAGTGTCGCTGTGGCCACACCAAAGGTAAGCTGGTGCTGGACTGGGAGCACGAATCGTTGAACAAATGGATGTGCTATGACTTTTCGTTGATTTGGCACTGGCTTCTTGCGTTATGGGAGCATAACGGTTGATCTATCACGAGTTGCTGCAACCCCAGCTAACAAGAACTGACATTAATCCGCCACGAGGCACGAGAAAGTCATTAGACCAGGGCACCCGTTAACACACATATGTGTGTCCCTGACGTGCTAGAACCAAAATAGCTTTCAAGCGTCTCAAGGGACACACTAATTAATTTTCCGAGGTCAGTAAAAATAAGTGAGGTGATAAGTGGCAGTCTCGACTCAAAACCACTGGGGGACCCTCCACAACCAGATGTAAAGGGTTCTGGCAGGGACTCCCTATTACCTTTGAGGGACTTTCCACAAGCAGTTGTATAAAAGATGCCAGGAACTCCCTATACAACCATCTGTAAGCAGGATGTCCCTCTACAACCAGCTGTAAGGAGTTCCAAGGACACCCTATAACCACTGCATTGGGACCCTCAACAATCAGCTGAAAGGGGTCCTAGGGACTCCCGATAACCTGTAGTAACAGGAGCCCAGCTTTAATAATGTTCATTTGCACAGTAATATTGAAAACAGGTTGGATCCACTTTATATTAATCTTCTTGCGGGTTCACTCTTATAATCGTAGTAATAGTCGTAACATAATACATGTAGGTACCCTTAACTTAATCGGTTAGGATTAGCGTAAAACTGCCATTGGCATCAACGCTACACATATTCTTATGAGACTACACATTGTTTCTAAAGCACTGATACCATGTTGTGAGGACAAGTTTTTAAGTGATTATTACAGACCTGGCGTCCCCTGGCCAACCATTTGATTTCAAAGGGGGATTGAAATCATGATTTGCGTGCAAATATTTTTGCAGGTCAACCTTTGGCTGCAGTTTTTTTCCCGTTCTTTTTTCCCTTTTGTCATACATTACCTCAACGTTTCTAGGCGTGTAGACATTTTTTTTTCATGATCGTGCAATTGTAATTTCACAATTTCTTCCACTCCGTCTGGCCGCCTCTCCCACGATATCAATTGGTCCGTCCCTAATACAGGTCAGAAATACATTTAACACAAACTAAAATGTTGATTGTCTTAATATGGTTTAACTCATTGTCTTCAATAGGGTCTGGTTGTTCCAGTAATTCGAAACGTAGAAGCAATGAACTTTGCTGACATAGAAAGAACGATGAGTCACTTGGGAGAAAAGGTGGGTGTATATAGTATACGTGGTGTGATGCCGCCATTTCAGGACAGCCAGGGTTCCCGTTCTAAAATGCACATGTGAGAGCGGAAAAAGACGCAGACTTTCGTTTTGTTTTGTTTTTTCGGCTCTATTGGAACATCTTGCGAGAACAACTTGCAAGAATACAAATACACAAAACAAAAAATACAACACCCGAAAAGGAAGAAGTTGGATATCGCCAGTCTAAGAGCGAGTATTACCCTGCGAGCAGATGGCAATGTGAGAGATCTCTTCTCGCAGGGTAAGCGAGTAAATAAAGAACTTTGGATTGCGAGTCAATAATCTGTGAAGATATCCTGTCTGTTGGTACATTGTAAATCGCGCCAGAACTAGTCTAAGAGTGACGTAATTCGACACCAGTGGGACTGTAGTAATATTTATTTTAATGGTGGCCACTGAAGATTGCAGTTTATTACGGATTGATTTCCATAGGGTGACAATAAAAGGAATTGATCAAATGGAAGGGACATCTGGTTGTGCTGCCTTCTGGTGTTAGCTTTTACTTCATAAAAATATAGCTCCATTCAGGGAAGAAATGGTCTCCCCAGTGATCATACTGTTTATGTGCAGTTTTTATCAGTGCGTACATGTACTGAATATTAGGTTAAAGAGTAGGATATAGAATAGGTTAGAGGAAATTATCAGTTGCTCGATGTTTTCAGCACTCCACTTAGAACAAGGATACAGAGGGCGTGGAGGGGCAAGCTATCATAATAACTCAGCTTTGACTGTGCTCTTTGTTGATTTTAGGCCCGTAATGGTGAACTTGCTATTGAAGACATGGATGGGGGAACCTTCACCATATCAAATGGAGGGGTGTTTGGCTCGCTCATGGGCACGCCCATCATAAACCCGCCCCAGTCGGCCATTTTAGGGATGCATGCTATCAACGATAGGCCAGTGGCAATTAATGGCAAGGTAAATAACCTACAATAAGTTAGAACTGAGCCAGGGTACCAGATGGGATAATAAGACCAAAACAGACACTAAATAGAATAATCCAGCGAATTGCGGGTTAAGCCTGGTTTTCACGAGCGACGCAAGGAACGGAAGCCCAAGCGGAAGCGTAACGATCTTATGTCACGGTGAGAACTGGTTGGCATAAGCGTAAGCTCGACGGAAGCGGAGACGGAAGGAACGGAAGATTTCCTTTTTCTTCCGTCTCCGTTTCTCCTTCCGTTGAGCTTCCGTCGCTTATGTCGCCGTAAAAACAGAGGACAACGCAGACGGAAGCAGAAGAAAAAGTGTTTGATCCTTGCTTTTGCTCTTCCGTCGTTGCTATGCTTGCGACAAGCCCGTTTTCACGGTGACATAACCGACACAAGAGCTTTTCCGCTGGCGTTCGAAACCCATGCTTTAGCTTTAATTTTAACTTTATTCAATTTAATTATACAATATTGGGGAAAAAATATGGTATAATTAGGCAGGTTTATACAGAACTAAAGCGTTCCTTGTATAAATAAACCCCCTGATAGAAATAGAAATGCAATAGATAAGAAGGCGAAACAATTAGTTAGAAACGAATGTAAACAATAAATTGGCCACCTGACAAACTATCTATTGAATGCTTGACTGACTTACAACTAACTAACTGCCAAGCGAACTAAAAGTAACTGACTAACTAAGAATCTAACGGAGCCTTGTTTTTCTTCAGTAAAATGAAAGTGATATGTGGCGACTGAAGTATTCTTTCAAGTGTCCGTTTTAGATTCTTAAACAATGTAAGACCTCATTGAATGAATTTGAGAATGATTATCGTGAAGGTACTTGCCTTCAGCGGATCGCAATAATGGGGTAGGTCTTAATGAAGACAGCTGAGGAGAATGATTTTCGTGAAAGTACTTACCGTCATTGCAGTAATGGGTAGGTCTTAATGATAACATTTGAGGAGAATAATTTTCGTGAAAGTATTTACCGTCATCGCAGTAATGGGTAGGTCTTAATGATAACATTTGAAGAGAATGATTTTCGTGAAAGTACTTACCGTCATCGTAGTAATGAGTAGGTCTTAATGATAACATTTGAGGAGAAATATTATCGTAAATTGCTTACCTTCAGTGAATTGCAGTAATGAGGAGGTCTTACTGATAACATCAGAAGACACGTAAGATGTAAACCATTCAAGTGTATTCCGTCAATTCTTGCAGGTGGAAATCAGACCAATGATGTACTTAGCTCTGACATATGACCATCGCCTGATTGACGGGAGAGAGGCTGTCACATTCCTTAGGAAAGTCAAGGCCGCAGTGGAGGATCCACGTATTATTTTGTTGGACGTGTGACAAGGCGTGATGAGATGAACATTTTGACCTGCGCGAAGTGTCTGATTCCGCTGAGCGCTACGAACTTTGATTGGGGGCTTTGCTTTTTCAGCACCAATATTCCTGCGGTAGTGTTAATAGAATATGCTAGTTTAAAACCAATAAATACTATACCGAACAAATTTATTTGGGCAGTGAATGGCAAATTGATTCAATACGAAAGATTTGTTTAGGTATAGCTAACAGATCTTAACTAAAACTGAATGACAACATTGGTGCCTGTATTAGCTGGCTATATCAGAACTACGCGCTCAGACAGACGATTGGGCAGAGTTTGGCACGACCAGCTCAGAACATTAACGCGGACTCTTCAGTAGAATTTCAGATAGGATTTGTTCAAGAAGGAGCTCATATGGTTGCAATTTTTCTTCAGCTCATTTTCAGAGCTATTTTAGCAAATCTTCCTTTTAAAGTATTACGAGGAAAATAGTGATTTTTACGTTTGATCGATGGTTTGAAAACTGGTTTTAATTGGACTGATTAGGTTCAGTGCGAAACATTACGTCGTCTTCGACGGTATGTGGCTTTGCAGGTTCGCCTAGCTGCGGTTCGCCACCGGCTGACTTCAGTGTTAGTACCGCGAGCTGCAATTGTAAAGTTCTTTTTTTCATCTACACTGAATAATTAAGATGGGAGGTAAATTTCCTAGTTGAGGTAAATTTCATGCATGTTTTCACAACATGTTTGTGCGTAAAGATCCTGTACGAATTTTGCAAATTTGAGGATATTCAAAAATTCCTATGTGTTTAACGAAATAAAGGATAAATTGAATCTGAAAACATGTTGAACGAGTATGGGATATTACGTGTATTTCTCCCACCTCCACTTCCACACAGGCCGCAGGCGTGAACGGACGTATTCACGTGTACGCCACAAACGCGCACCCGCGTACACGTGTAAGTGCGCACGTTTTACGTACGCATACAGAGTGTTTGGTATCTTGTGAAGATTCAGATATCATTTTGAAATTTACTTCCGTTTAAAAAGGCTTTTAATCGTAGTGTGCTCTCAAAGGGCTTGCTTAAATGGGCAGTACAGCATGCCAACCCGATATCCTTCAAAACCGCCATTTTCAACCCGAATAAATTGCTTTCTATATGTCCTTACAAAACTCATCCGCTATTCAGAATATCGTCAGACAAAACTATGTTTTAAGCAGAAATACGAAATATGTAATACTTGATATTCCGAATTGAGTAGCCAATCAGAGCGCGCAAAAATTGTTCTTCACAGGTTTAGTATATACTAATTAGTAATATTAATAATATAATATAAACTTTATTACCAACTTTGCAGTAGGAAACTGAATAATGTTGATTTACATTGACATATAATATTTACATAATTGTATAAAAATTTCAAATTACAAAAAAATAGAAAAATTACAAAGTATAAAATATATAGATCAACCATATAACGAAGAAATTGATAAAATACTAAATGGAATTATTAAAG
>JAOEHT020275167.1:0-10442 GCA_025448195.2 Parazoanthus atlanticus
TTTTTCGTCAATACGCGGCGGATATTTTCCGGTATCGAAATACTAGCACTAATAAACATTTATAAGACACAAAAATCATCATTTAGTTTGTTTTGTTTTGTTCACACTGATTAATTTGTAATATTTTTGTCACTTTGCAGTCCGTTGAAGAACCATGTAGCCGGAATTTGTGATTAAAGATAATTTAACCTTTCTAAAGAACGTGAAAATCTATTAAGCATCCCAGCCCCTAATAATATGGTAATGTTCGCGGTTAAACTTGCTTAAAATGTCATTACCTCTGTTGATCCGTGTTTCTTGGGATTTGAGCCAGCGGTTGACTTATCTGGCGCGTCGTCATGGATGCCGGAGTTTACACTCTCCAGCTGACCCTCAGCCGAGTTCGCTGATTCTAACGATTTCTTAGCATCTGAAAACAAAGTTTTTGTCTCAATTAAACTGCGCCTCCGTGGATCGCCTTTCTCTTCGCTGTTTGACCTATGAGTAATCCTCTCGATTAGTGAGCGTCTACGTGGTTCATTGTTAGTTTTGTCCTTCACCGTTCCCCGCCGCAAGGGGACCGTCATAGCGTTTTCTGCGCTTCGCGATCTGTTCCTATCCGTAGGTAATCTATCAAGAAAAAAATTTCTTGAAAAAAAGTTCATCTTTTTCTCCTCTTCCGCTGTCTTTGCTTTCCCCTTGTAAGAATCAGAATCCTTTGAAACGGCCGTCATTTTATTCACCGTAGGAACTGAGCCAGTATCAAAAGATTTGCTTTCTCTTAGCTGCGAATGTTCTCTCTGGTGTCCCTTTTGAGTCCCAAAATGGTCCTTACTATGACTCCTATGATGGCCCTTACGATCCTTATGATGGCCCTTTGGGTCGTGATGTCCCCCTCTGAGAGAGCCCTCCTCGTCCGTACCATGCGTGCTCATGTCACAAACTCCACTGCTGCTAGACGAGTCCACACTAGACGCGGTTTCCGAGTTAACAAGCGACAATCTCTTGCGGTTGTTAGCCGGACTGGCCGTTCCCGACGGCGCCGTGTACGTGCGTATTAACGGCACGTGGACGGAGTTGACGACGGGGTGAAAGGGCGATGTGTCGTCACAAGTCGCCGTGCCACGTGTAGTCGCCATAGTGGTGGGTATCAGTAACGCTGGCTGACTGCCCACGCTTATTCCGGTTGATGCTTCGGTCAAGCCGTACTCTGAAACCAGAGGTTTTACAGTATTTTTAGTTCCTAAATACTTTGTTGCAGCATATATGCATTAGACAGTTAAAGTTGTTCTGCATAACTATAAGCGGCTCTGTATAGCATACACTAGAAGACTAGTGTTGAAACGATCCCTGATTTTTCTGCGTTGGCGAGTAAGTTGAATATGGGTTTTGATCAACAAGGATTGATATGGTATGTTTTCCGCCGTAAGGTTTGGTGTAAAGCTAACGTTTCGAGCGTTAGCCCTTGGTCAGAGCAGTCATATTGTCTATATAATAGTATAGTATACTCCAGTGTAACGCAGAAAAAAACTGACTGTTTGCTTTATCCCAAACTGTTTCAGAGGTCTTCAAATCAGCTTACAGACCAAACGAAAAAGGAGTAAATATACAAGACAACAAAAAAGGTTATGAAAGGACAAATCACTTCATTTACCTCGATTTCTCATGGCTTGCTTCCACAATATTCTTGTAATATCCGTAACCCAGGAGGTTTTTACCTCGATGGTCTTGGCCTACAGATTGGACAAGACAGGTCGTCAGCTTCACTGCTAACAGAGCTTTCCTATAGGCTAATCTTTGCTGACGTAATTGTTTTACTTTTTTCCTAATTAGCATAAATCAAGCTTAAAGTTTCAAACAAACAGAGACCACAGAATGAAAGGCTATGATACAGTTAGCACTTAGTGAAAATTTGAGCATGATATGCGGGGTACGTTTTGAGGGAACGAGTTCTTGAAAAGTTCAAGATTTACAAAGAATGTATGGTTGGGTGGAAAAAATTGAAACCCAGCCATATATATCTCGTTAAATTTTGACATTTCTCGGAAACCCTTCAAAATATCACACTGAAATTTTCTGTGAAAATGAAATCTGCGATGATCTTTCCATTCGTGGACTCTGTTTGTTTGAAGTTTGAAGTCGAATTGTTTCCATTTTATGCTTATGAGGCAAAATGCTAAAAAAAAGATTCTCCTATTAGCGACAGATAGGCTCTGCCAAAATCGTGTTGTTTTTCTTTTGAATTTCTACCAGAATCTTGATAAAACAAAACTTGTTAAACTGGTTTTAAACCGGTTTCATTTCTAGCAATTACGCATTGGCTATAACTGCTGACATGTTACGAGCCCACTATGCGGTGAAGCGGTATAAAATCTGATTGAATAGCTACCGTGATCTCTCGCACGATCCGTAATATAATTGAACCAGTTGATATGTGTTGTGAGAATAAAGGAGCCGATCATCCAGTCTAAATTCTTTACCATGAAATGCAAAATTCCCCCAACCTATTTATAGGAAATATATGAAGATATGTAATGACAATTTAGGGACTGATCAGTGGCACCTTTGGGAGTGAAATGGTTAAGTGCGCCTTTTTAAGACTTTGTGTGGTAAATAGCCAAAAACGTTTAAGACTGTTTTTACTACTTACAACAAACTTTTCAAAACAAAATACATGCAAGAAACAGGTAGACTAACATACAAAAACATGTAACCGGACTCAATCCGTAATTTATCTCTCTTAACATATTTGAAAGTAACTGCATAACGACGGCATCACAGGCAGTTACACTACAGGCAGGTACAGGCCAACGTATTAAGCTATTCATACCCATATTTTCCGAGAGCTGTCAGAATTTGGAACACCCTACCGCCCGAAGCAGTGTATGCCACCTCACTGCCTGCCCTCAGAGCTACTGCCACACAGGCCATGCCGCACTTGAATGTTCTGCCTCAGCTTAAACGGCTGTAAAACTATTTTAATTTGAACTCTGAACTTTGAGGCTGTTATTATTTAAGTGATTGTTGATTTGTTTGTCTATCTATATATTTATCTATGTATTTTTTTACTTTTTATTTTTTAAGATCCTTCTAGTATTAGCGACCAGCTATTTAGAAGTGTAACAAACTAAGAATTGAGAGCCCATCGTGATTGTTACTCAACAACTATATTATTGTTTTCTGAACTGTTTCTCTCTTAAATGTGAACTAACTCTGTCGCACCTGAAGCTTGTAATGTTCTCCAGTTTTCCGTTTTCGAAACCACAGCTCAAATTTTAAGCCGCCGTCTCCAACATTCTCTGTTAAACCAATGTCTGCAGTCTGCAAGGCAAAATTTGGGCGCACATGTTAGGAAACAGCACCAAGACGTGTTCGTAACAACTGGGCAGTGATGTTGCTTTTATTGAAACTCGATATCTTGCACTGTCACACCTCGAAGTGATTTTTGCAGTGAGAGCAAAAAAGGAAGCCACCGGTAGATATAGACGGACAGGTAAATCATATAGATAGACAGACAGGCACACACACACACACACACACACCACACACATGGAAACAGAGAGAACTGAGTCACTAGGAGATGCACAGAAAATAGAAGCACACACAGAATCAAACAGACAGACAGGCTGACAGACACAGACAGATAAGACAGAAAAAACCCAGAGATATACACGCGAAAACAGACACAGGGGAACAAACAGACAGACCGAATGACTTGACAGACACTAAGAAAGAAGACAGATAGACAGACAAACAAACAAACACAAATAGACAGACAGACAGAAGGGTAGACAGAGCTACACAGACAGACAAATAGACAGACAGAACGAACACAGTCACTCAGACACAGGATAGGGTAACACACGAACCTTTAGTGAGTTCTTGTGAAAGAACAAGTCAACACATCCTTGCTGCTTTTTAGGTTTACTGAACAGCACCAAGTCCTCGAATAGAAACACTCTCCGCTGATGTTTCTTCTTTCCATTCCACACGGTGAAGTTGTCTTGTCTCAGAAGCCGGCCCTGTTCCTTAATGTTCACCTGAAATACGCAACAGTTTATACAATGAACGCAGGATCATTACATTTAGTTTAGTCTAGTCTTAGTTCCGGTGATTGTAAATTTGTTCTAGGTTAGATTTTAGGGTTTTTTCAACTTCATTCAGGATTTTTTCGGAGGTTAAATAATGGTGATTAAAAGAGCAACGTTTCGCCCAGTTTGACTGTTCATTGTCATGTTCTTAAGACACCTGACGATATCTGATGACAGTTGACAACCTTTGATGACACCTGATAATCTTTGATGAAATCTGATGATGACACCTAACGACATCTGATGACACCTGATGACATCTAATGACACCTAATGACCTCTAATGACACCTGACGACTTTTGGTCACAACAAATGAAGGACAATCAAACTGCCCTTAACCTCTTTCAAACTCAGAATAATCCTTTCTTGAAAACTTTCAATTTATGTCTTGACAAGCTTGCGAAACCGCAGTAAATGGGATAACCTGTTCCAACCTCCCTATTATTTGCTTTTTTTCATTATTTACATTTTAACTTATAAGGCATTCTAACGTTATCAGATCTCGGTTTATTGATGGACCATTTTGATAGAGTCAAAGCAGCCCACAGTTCAGTTTTAACAGTTCCTACTCACATCACAGGCCCTGATAGAGTCCATCGCCAGTAAATCGTTCCCATGTCGCAACTGGAATTTCACCATTTCTTGGGCCGTCTAAAAAAGGAGGGAAATGAGCGTGAAATCAACGGTTCTCATAAACTTCCATAACATATTACTATTATCTCTTAATTGTACTTACGACCCGTTTATCTTTATACATAAAAACCTTTAGATCAGTATACATTATCATTACAACACAGGAACCAGCCATTTTACTTTCTTGCTTTTCCTTTTGTTGTCTCTTCGACAAAGGTTCTTCTTAACGGTTTAACGGTTTTTATTTTCCACATATTGTATTTACAAGATATGTAGTATAAAGTAATTGATAGAGTGGAGGGTGCAGGATTTACAACCCAAGGGGTTAGTCAGGCAATCCCGCACCCTTCTGTATTTGTACAGAGTAAGAAAGGCGGTAACTTAAAGCAGATTCAGAAAACATTGGACTTTATACATAGTGTATAATTTATAATATATTAGGTACAAGAATACTGACCAAGTACTGTAGGAGAAAACGTTTTCCGTAAAAGAAACAACAATAATATTTATTGTTTAAGGAGATAGTCTTTGTATTATTCAAAACAATAACAAATCCTAGTTGGTGGATCCATTATACAGATAACATTATGTCAGGTTATGTCTAGCTCAAAGTTAACAATGGTCAAACTCGCTTAAGTTTTCGCTTTTTGAAATATATTTCAATTCCTAAGACGTTAGCTGGTAAAGTCTGTTCACAAGGCGGGGAGGAGGAGAGCTTCTAGTTTACACACAAGTTGAGTTGAACCCTATGAAGCCCAAAAGAAAATACTGGATTTTAGTCATACTTGGTAAACGAAGAAATGATAAAGTTTTTCAAGTAAAAATCGTCATTATTTTCAAAAAAAGTGCATGTGCTTTTTTCTCTCGTGGTTTTAGGATTCAATTTCTGTCTTCAATATTTAATGTGATCTCGCGGTACTTTTTGTCCTTTGGCCTTGAAAAAGGCATTTGTTATCCTTACTAATATAAACACAGCTTGTCTCGTTGTTCAGTTTTTCCCAAACCAAGCTTTTCACTTTCTTTCTTGGGAAACGTAAGAGTTGATTAAAAGGTTGTTTCTCCTCAAGCTAATTGAAGAGTTCTCTATATACTTTAATTCACTGCATAATAACTTGCACCAGTTATGTTGTTTTAGCAAAGTGTATTAATGATTTACAGTCTTTATTAAGACAGAAAAGCTCTAACTTTTAAAAGAGCCTTCATTTACCAAAGTAAACAAACTATTAAAGTTGGATTTAATATATCAAGATATGCGCCTTGCTACATGAAATGGACGGTGACGATGTATGAGGTATTTAGAAGGGAAGGGAAACTAAAAGAAGGAAGATCTCTTATTCACAGTTATTGGTTTATATAATATTGTAGCTGCACTAATCTGATGCAAGTAAAACTAAGTGTTTCAGTTTAATAATTAACAACAACAACAACAACAATTTTTTTAGTTTGAAGAATGACCGACTACAGTTTTAAGTTAATACATTGTGATAAACTCATTTGCGCACAAATGACATTCACAAGTTTTTGAGTAATTACAAAACAGTGTCACAGCGGAAATTCATATCAATCATACATTCTTTTTTTCATTTTCTACCGGAGAAACTAAATATTTGTAATTTTACTTGTTCCAAGTTTGCCCAGTCACGTTTAAGGAACACAGCTGTAACTATGGAAACTCCGGAAAGAGCAGCGATCCGTTACGGGAGGAGAAACTGAAAATAGATGATATCAGTGGACTAAACAAGTCATATTTGAGTAACTTCACCTGCGAGTGTGCTAGATTGGCAAGAAGAAAAAAACAGCTTGCAATGGCGGTGACAGTGAACTACTTAATAGTAAATAACGGTAAGTATAGCGTCTATAGTCATGTTTAGATTATTGTATAATTACAAAAGGAAATTAAATTGGCCTTTCTCACACCTGCAGCCAGACAAAAACAGTTTTCTCACAAGTTAATCTGTAAAGAAGAAGGGAGGCAGATTGTTCTATTGAGAAGTTGGCCAGGACGGACACTTACAATTTTAGACAAAAAGTCGTCTGATTTTGCCCGTCTATTTGTTTGTTTTTTAAACCTAGAATTGAGAATCTCTAAATCATAGCGTAGAAGGACATTTGGCATGCAAGCAGCTTTGGCTTAGCTAATTACTTTCCATGACAACAAGTTTTAATTAAGAACTGTGGCTATGGCAATAGTAAATTGACCAAAAATGTGCACTTTTTTCAGTGGCCACTATCTTGGAATTTTTCGAAAAATATATTTTTTTTTGAAAAATTGCAGCAAAGTTCTTGAAATTAAAAGAAAACATGTATTTAAATACTAAAATAGGAAAATATTGAAGAAAAGAATGGAAAAGAATGGAAAAGAATAAAGTAGAACGATTTCTTTTAAAAATCCCGTTTTTGCTTCAAACTATAATTTGCATAATTAAGGGTGCTGATGTCATCCAATTAACATCACTTCCAGTTTCAGGTTACCTCTATTCGAAGGTGAAGACGCTTTTTTAAGGACGACCTGCCTGTCCAGAAGGACAACTTTAAGTCCAAAACCATTCCTAAATTTAATTCACACCTGATGGACAAATAGTCGAACAAGTTTTCTCAATACACTTGTAGGAAAATGGGACTAGCAATGGAAGTGGCGGTTTGTGAAAAAAAATCAAAATTGCATCAATCCTGAAGAAGAAAGACAAAGTGAAACATTAAGTATCAAAGAACAATGGTCTTGGACAGAAGAACAAAACACTCATGTCGCAAATTTCTTCTCATTAAATGCGTGCATGTGCCCAAATAAAACTGCAACTGACAATTGTCAATTCAGGAAGATTCACAAAGAGTTGAAGACAATTGTTGAATAAGTTTGGACGATGAGGAAGCATTTCGAGGTCAAACCATTCCCGAACGAAACTAAATCTTCGCTTAGTAGACTCTTGTGTTTAATAAAGGCGATAATCCAAAATACCAGCCAGCCATGTTTCCCACAAGAAAGGTAACCAAGCCTTGTTAGTGCCATTCCCCTTGTATTCAGTTTAAATTTATGTTTGTCCGTCTTGATATGAATTATGTCGACCAATACAAGACGAGTTCCGTCTAGTTTTCATACCAAGACATTTTAACTCGTCAGGCGACTGTTTGTCTGAAAACGGCCACTATTCGGAGGTGGAAGGAGAGACGGAGCAGTTTTGTGGAATTCAATTTTAAGCAGGGATCAGTCTTTTGCGGAGCGGCGTATGACAAGATTAGATTTTAGGCTGAGCTCCCAACAGCATTTTTTAATATTTCAATTTAAGATTTCAATTTCGATATAGCTTCTGCCCCGACAACAAGTCTTAAGAACGCAGGATATGTTTACTTTCAAATTTCGGGTTTTATCATGTATTATTAAACAAGTATAAATACAGTAGATAGGTTTTAAAAATAAATTGAAGGTTCTAGTTCTTAAATATTATAAATTGTTGTAATTGCCTTCCAAATGAATCTGTTGCAGTCACTTTTATACTTTTTATTTTTCTAACACAACCCCATGAGCAAGCTAGCTTTACTCATAAAATATCGTGTATAAATAAAGGCATATTATTGTTATTGTTATTATTATTATTAGTAGTAGTATTACTGTGGTTGCTGGTTGTTGTAGCTAACGGCTGTCTTGGTGCGCATGCGTGGTTCTACGCAGTACCGTTCACAGAGTCAGCTCTGCGTTGCTCGAGAGATCGTCAGCCCAAATAGTCGAGCAATTCTCAAATTTCTGAAACACTGGACGTGTTATCGTATCGCCTCAATGTTCATCGTGCATTTCAACTCGGCTATGATAAAATCATGATAAAGTGAAAATATTACAGCACTGCTAGCTTAACCTTAGAATAACGTTATCAAGACAGAAATTATCACTTCGGTCTTAATGGAGAAGAAAAATCCAAAATTTGACTTTGTCTCTTTGAACTTTGAACTTTATTAAACATAATTCACCTGGCAGTAAAAGGAAACTGAATTGCGTGAATTTTACATGACTATAAAACCTATTAAATTATATCTGCTTTACTACTTTAATGATTGTGCAGACTGCACTGGCTTTTTAAAATAAAAGAGTTTGCAAAACAATCAGTTTTTACCGGCGGTAAATTTCGATGTCGATTTCGAACAGGAACCGAGAACCAGTTGTACTCTAAGTGTAACGAACCGCTGGGGATGGAGAATAAGACGATACCTGATGAACACATCACCGCCTCGTCGTTTTGGAGTGAGAAGCATGGGGCGGCCAACGGCAGGCTACAGTTGCAAGGGATTTGGCGGAATAGTATATTATTTCGATCGGGGGCCTGGAAAGCAAGCTATGGGAACACCAACAAATTTCAATGGCTTCAAGTTGACCTCGGCTCGCTCACAGTTATTACACAGATCGCCACTCAAGGCAGACAGGATTTGAATGAGTGGGTCGAAAGTTACACCATCTCCTCCAGCCTCGATGGAGATGATTTTCACACCTACAAGAATGGGAAGGTACTAAACGGGGTGTGAATACACTAAGTTAGTAGACTTAGCGTTGTCTGAACGAATTTTCTAAGGGTTATGTTTGAATGTGTTCTCTCACAAGGACAGCAAATGCTGATGTTAACGATAAAAAAGACAACTTCAAAATTAACTCAACGCAAAGTTTATACTGAGTTTCTTAGCTAAGACACAACATAGGGGACGAAACATTTGGTGTTGAGGGAAAAGGGGGACAGCGGAAGAAATCGGGGGAAAGTTTTTGTAAGACCGCTAAATTTGCTTATCAAATTTATCTTTAAAAACTTTGAGTTAGTTCCAGTAGTAACTGACCATGCCTTTGCAGTATTTTGCTTGCCGATATTTTTCCCGCCTTACTCAACATTTAGTTTAGCTTAGTTGTTTTTCTCACTCTGTATTATACCATATTATAATATATATTATACTATGTATTGTATATTTGTAAGTGTAATGATTTGTTTAGGTAATCAGCATTATTGATTTACCTCCATTTTTTCTCTGATTTGTTTCACATATTAATATTCAGTAAAGTGGGATTAGCTTATACAGTTTTTTCGGGTCCCC
The DNA here is from genome assembly GCA_025448195.2 of Parazoanthus atlanticus. NCBI lineage: Eukaryota > Metazoa > Cnidaria > Anthozoa > Zoantharia > Parazoanthidae > Parazoanthus > Parazoanthus atlanticus. The sequence continues at coordinate 9,769 of JAOEHT020275167.1, forward strand.
AGCCACTATTTATTTCGTTTAATTTCCTACTTTATGTGCAAAAACTGTGGAAATTATTTTTGTTGTTGTTGTTGTTGTTAAGTGCTTTAAAAACGGATACTTAATTGATTTTGTTAACATGTAGAACATTTCCTCTTATTACTTATTATTAAAAAGTTTCTGAAAGTATTTTGACAACTTTAAAACATTGTGTGATAATCTTCTAAAATTGAAAGTCACAGATACAAATTGAACTGATCATTCCCCGGATCATGTTGTAAATCATTAGTTTAAAGTAGAGTTGACTCTGTCTAAAGTTTACCTCAGATATAGTCACACGTGCCGCAAAATTGTTTGTTTAGCAATGATATCTTTCAACACTTGCTTTCTTCATGTGTGACTGAATTGGCATTTGGCAAGCGACTAACTCCGTCGGTTGTCATTTATCTGAGTTAGTAATGAGACAATTACAAGATAATTACAAGCGCTATTTTTACAAATCACTTAAAATTTGTAAAACCACTCGCGACCATTTTGAAAAAGCAAACACTTTTCCCCCTGTCAAGTTTTCCTCCAACAAGCACTTGCACATTTTAAATTGTGGCACTAAGTGCGACCTGTTTCTTTCTTTCTTTCTTTCTTTCTTTCTTTCTTTCTTTCTTTCTTTCTTTCTTTCTTTCTTTCTTTCTTTCTTT
>JAOEHT020275258.1:0-10442 GCA_025448195.2 Parazoanthus atlanticus
GGAAAACCACAAACGAAAAACGAAACAAGTCTATGAGTGAGCTATTGCAAGAAACTGAAGCCAACTCTCAATATATCTGCGACGAAGGGTATCATCTGGTAGAGATGTGGGAATGCCAGTGGCGGCGAATGAAACGAAGCAACCCAGACATTCAGCAATTCTTGGCCTCGTAATTCCAACGTCCCCTAGACAAATAGAAAATCTTGGATGAAAGGCAGATCATCCAGACCGTAAAAGATGGGTCCCTCTTTGGTTGTGTGGAGTGCGATATTCGGGTACCTGGCCATCTCAAGCCCAGATTCAGCGGGATGTGCCCAATATTTAAGAACGTGGAGATCAGTCGAGAAGATATTGGAGACTGCATGAAGCAGTTTGGAGAAGAGCATGGCATCATGAACAGGCCCAGACGCAGTTTGATTGGTAGCTTCCACGGTGATCAAATTCTACTTGCTGCACCTCTCCTCAAGTGGTACTTATACCATGGCCTTGAGGTTACCAAGATATATCAGGTCGTCGAGTACACACCAGTACCATGCTTCAAACCATTTGGGGAAGCCGTATCTGACGCCCGACGTGCTGGAGACGCGGACCCGAACAAGGCAATCATTGCAGACACGATGAAACTGGTAGGTTTCGTTTTGTTACATTATTCCCCCACCCCTCCCCCACACACGCACATGCACATACCTTTCCCACCACCCCAGCATAGCCTTTTGTGTTACTCAACAAATTATTTCGTTTTATCTTGTCAGGTTGGAAACAGTGGTTACGGCAAAACCATCACAGATCAAGAGAAACATCGCCAAGTCAAGTTCTGTGATGATACGAAAGCAAGTCAGCTAATAAACACGCCATTTTTCAGAGAAATAGATGAGATTGATAAGGATACGTTTGAAGTTCAGTCATGCAAGAAAGCTATTAAGCTCAATTTACCTTTACAAATTGGTTTCTTTGTGTATCATTACGCTAAGCTTCGAATGCTTCAGTTTTACTACGATTTTTTAGATAAGTATTTAGACAGGCCAGATTTTCAATATTGTGAAATGGACACCAACAGTGCCTACATCGCTATTGCTGGAGACAGCGTAGAAAGGTTAAGTCAAACCCGAACTTAGACAAGAGTATGAACAAGACAAAGCTAATTGGTTCCCAAGAACCGACACGCCGGGAAATAAAGCGTACGACAAGAGAACGCCGGGGCTTTTCAAAGAAGAGTGGTCTGGGGATGGAATAATTGGTTTATGTTCAAAAACATACTACTGCTTTCAAATTGGGACTTCTGACAAATTTAGCTGTAAAGGTGTAAACAAGCGATGCAATAACATTGATATAGACAAATATTTGAATGTATTGTTGTCTAAGGAAAGTTCCACCGGCGTAAACAAGGGGTTCCATGTAGTTGGAAATAATATGTTTACGTATAATCAAGTCCGCGAAGGTTTTTTCTATTTCTATCCTAAGCGAAAAGTTTTAGAGGATGGAGTGACAACAGAAGCATTAGACATTTAGTTTATAAAAGAATGTAAGAATGAAACGTTTATGTTTTGTAAATATGTAGATATAATCATATGCGAGATGAAAAAAAAATTATAAGTTGCTTAAGACTGCATAATACCAAACAATGAAATAAAGAAAGTACTTTGTAAGACAACGGTCTTTTTATTTCTAATATCTCCCCAAGGATTAACTGTATTACTGTGTGCGTAAAAATTTCGCAAGAGTTTGCACCAAAACTTGGTAGTTTTCCGCTCACAGACTGGAAAGTAATGAAACGTTTTTCTTTTCCTATACTCAACTCTCGGATGAAACTGTCACTTTTTTTGAGTTTTGATTTGTTTTCTTTTGATGACTTTTGAAAACGTCTTTTAGAAACAAACTCGCTTTTTATAAGTTTCCACATTTACATTTCGGCGCCCAAACAAAACTAAGATAAATAGATTACTTGAAGCATAAGGTCATCTCTTTCTCAGATGTGGTGGCTCCTAAAGGAGCCGTTTTAGTTTTGCCAAGAAGTTTCTAATCTTCAAGACAAATGGATCGGCCGCTCGACCCATTTTCCAAGACATCGGCAAGGAAATCCTGGAGAATCTTGACTTGTTTATCCCTTGCAGCACAAACCCTCTGGAGGAAGTCGAGTTTGCGGATGAGCAAGTCTTTCGAATGTCATATCTTACGCGTGGGCACGGTGATACAGAAATTTTTGTTAACTATAACTTTAGTCAACTCCCGCGGTGGTTGTGGCCCGTCGACCAACGAGTTTGGGGGTAGCTCAAGCTCCCCCACAATCTCTCTCAAACAAGCCATGATACTTTCATCCCACTCACACTCCATGTTGGTTTGAAATGAATGCAAACCTATAGTGAATGGTATTATACTCAGCTATCTAACCAATCGAGACTAAGATAACATCCATTGACCAATGAGAGACTTGTCTTTTCTCATTTATTCAATCTTGACCCAGGCTTCCTCTCCTAAGTATGGAAGAGTGATTCGTGTGCTTTGATGGGGACACTATATTGTATCTTATATGTAATATCAAACATTTCCACCTTTCAGAAGAAAAACACATGTCTACAAAAGTACTTTTTTTCCCTCTTGTCCCCGACTTCAAGCTCAAATTGAAGTGTTTTCCTCTCAGATTGAGGAACAAAAGGGAAAATGGGGACATAAGACTTGAGTTGTTATTCGCTCGCATCATTTGTAACTTTGTTGTTAGCAAGTGAACATGAATTTCAAGAGAGCGTGTAAAGACTGTCTGGTTCCGGGTTGTGGATCCAAATGTTTAGTTAAACTTTCAAATCATCTCGCACAAGTGCATTGTTTATCATCAGAAGACGGAAAGAGATATTTACAAGAAGCCAAATTGCAAAAAGTGAAAGTAATTCGTAAATATAGCGATACTTTGAAATCAAAACCATGGATAATGACAGAGTAGGACTGGTACCGAGTTTATGCAAAAATCATAAATTCAGATGAACATTTGGATATGAAATCACTTGCAGTATGAATGCGAGACTGAAACACCCCTTTCCTACGTTAGTGGCCGGACTGACTTCATCCGGAAAGAATTATTTTGTGAAACGATTACTGGAAGGAGGTGAAGACACAATTCAAAATCCACCCGAAAACATCATCTGGTGTTATGGTATGGATCAAAAGTTATACCGCGATATGCAAGAAACAATACCAAACATTACATTTGTAGAAGGAGTTCCTAAAGACTTGGATGTTACCCTCGATCCTTCTGTGCGGAATCTCATCGTGATAGATGATATGATGAATGAGATGAGTCGTAACCCAAGAATAACCGATTTGTTTACAAAAGGCAGCCAACATTTGAACTTGTCGGTTATTTTTATTGTTCAGAATTTATTTCACAAGGGTAAAGAGTTGCGTGATATTTCTCTGAACTGTCATTACTTAGTGATATTGAAATCGCCGCGAGATAATAGTCAAATTATCCATTTGGCCAAGCAGATCAATCTGGGATGCGTAAAATACGTACAAGAAGCCTTTAAGGATGCGACCGCAGAGCCCTTTCAGTATTTGTTATGTGACTTAAAACCGGAAACGAAAGAGGATTTCAGGTTACGAGCGCGTATTTTTCCTGGGGAGCAACAAGTGGCCTATGTTAAGAAGTAATAAAATTCGATACATACTCTATCAAACTTCATTTGACCATGAGTCTTCATGTGAAGCGGAACAAGGATTTTCTCCGAGTTTTGGTCAAGTGCAAACGGCATCAGTGTAAAGCTATTTTGAAAGTTGCTGACGAATCACTGATCAAGGCCATTGTCGAGTGTACTTATAATATCTTGAGAGGAACTGTTCCGATAACGAAAAGGCAAAAATCTAAGTTAGCGCCTTTTGAGAAACCCTTATTCAAATTAATTGAGAAAAAAGTCTCCACACCGAGGAAAAAGCAAATTCTGATTCAACACGGCGGAAACTTTTTGAGTGTTTTGCTGTCCCCGATTCTGACGGCTTTGGCAAGTATACTCGATTAACATGCAGCATACACGAAAAATGGTATTGCTTCCCGAACAAACCTTACAGAGACTTGAAGAGCGAAAGTGAGTGACGACTGCCCCGTTAACTCAAACACTTAAAACATTGGACAATGAAATGGAGGAAATATTGAAAAGAAGAGATATCAGCGACGATGAAAAAGCCACTCTGTATAACCAAGTATTACAGCGGTATTTAAGCTACTATGATCAGAAACGAAACGATTCACTGAAAGTGAGTTTCTCAATCCCGGGAGCTAAAGAATCAAATGAGCAGGCTGTTGAAATTCAAAACGTTGATAAAAACGCCACAAGCGACGACGAAAGTGATGAATTTGAAGAACAAATCACCAGGAGTTTACCAGAAACAGTTCGCCAGAGGGGAAAATTGCTGTTAGATACTATAAAACGAAATTCTGAAGTGATGAAGTGGAACAAGTCTGGACAACTAGTGTATGAAGAGAAAACAGTCCCTGCCTCTCATATCGCTGATTTGATCGGTGATTCTATGAGAGAAAGGAAAGGCGTAGAACCTGTCGCCTGGGAAAGATTTATACGTGGCTTGGCAAAAATGAATGTGCCGGAGGAACTGATTCGAAACAAAACGCGGCAAAAAGTTTTGAGAGAATTTAAGACAAGACTTGCTGATGGACACAGTTCACAGCGATGGTTACCCACACCTCATCCTACACCGAAATCGGTTACAACTCCAGGACCCATTAGAACGGTAAAACACAAACCTCGCGTGTTAAAAAGCAAGACCCCACCCGCGGGTTGGGAAAAATTCCACTAGGACCTGTAATTCTATTTTTTAAAATTTGAAATAAACTTGTAACCATTTGAAAAGTCAAATAGAAGTAAGCAACAGAAGTATTCTTGGTCATTTTCCTTTATGAATTTGGTGGCTCCTAAAGGAGCCGTTTTATATATAGTGTAGGACTCTTACCTTTCTTCCCTTGCTTCAATCTTTCGTCGTCTTCTCTCCCTCTTTCAAATCCTACCTTTGACCCTCCTTTCCTTTACTAGCTCCTTGTCATGCTGAATTAATCGTATGTCAACTCCCGCTAAAAGCTCCTTATTGAGCTTAATGGTCGAAAGGAGGGGTAATTCTACCCTCTTTGCTGCCTCCTCCAACATTTCTTGAAAATTTTCTTGCGCCTCAGCGCACATCTCCTCAGCTTCAGTTCCGAAGTGTTCGCATGCACTTGCCATCTTGATATGACTAGTCGGATTACACTTTCATAGCCCCTCACTTATTAACCTTAATTAAGTGAACTGGTCTTCTGACTAGTGATCCATATAAAGTGTTCCACACTTGATTCTCATTACTCTTCATCACTTGTGAAGGCTGCATGCGTATATTGCGGTGCTTCGTGTGATTGTAAGACTTCAATAAGCTTGGAAGGACGTCAACATAGCGGAGCGTATTTTTGAATGTGAAATATTTCCACATCTTGGTCTTGAGAGTCTGATTGAATCGCTCGCAGATTTGTGCTTTTGGCTCACTGTGTGTCGTGAAGAAACGAATGTCATTTTCTCTTAGGAACTGCTGAAATGTTCGGTTTAAGAACTCGCTTCCCTTATCCATCTGCAGGTGTTTTGGCTTTCGACCTGATTTTAATATCTGCTTGAAGGCTTCGACCAAATATTTTCCAGTTTTGGACTTGAGAGGGATAGCCCATGCGTATTTGCTGAATACGTCAATACATGTGAGCAAATATTTGTATCCATCGTTATACTTGCGCAAAGACTGGAGATCGACCAAATCGGCTTGAAAGTAATCGTCTATGCCGCCGACAATAACTCTGTTTCTTGTATATCGGCTCCGGGCTGGTTTGTGTAGGGTGTAAGTATCTTGTTTTCTCAACCAATCTTGTATCTTTCTACGCGGAATCTTGCGTCCTCTTTCGACAGCAGCACGATAAATACTTTCTACCCCACCGAAACTTCCTGGTTGACTTGGGTCATAATATATCTCTTCCAACAGTTTCTCCATCACAGAATTCGGAGTTTTGAACAACAATTGAACCACCATAACAAGCCGAAATACAGCGAATGCGACTGAACAGCTTTTCTACGGCTACTCGATAAGAAGCTGGCAAGCAACCCATCTCCGAACAGATCGAGTGCAAGAGTCAAATGATCACTTGAAGTCAAGATAGGCTCATTTATTGACTCAAAAATAAGTATAGTTCATCCCATTCCTCTTCGGTCAGTTTAAGTTCATCAGCAAAGCGGATGAAAGCTAATAATCTTCCATTATTAATTTTTGTTTCTGTTTCATAAAAAAGTCGTTTTAAGTTGAATACACGTGTCCCTGAAACTAAACAACTAGAAAATTTTTTAACTTTCACATCCACTGTCGGGCTATAAATCTGAGTGCTTGAAATTTACACACGGACAATGTAATTCCCATGCTTACTGTACCAAAGACAAGCACATAATGTATTCCTCCCCACTGGCTCCTCATTTTATTCATGAGTTTGGAAAACAAAAGAGCTAATACATGCGTGCGCCTCATTTTATTCATGAGCTATGACGTCACCCTAAGATAATTTATGCATGCGCCTCACTTGCTCGCCTCACTATACTACTAAGGTTTTGTTTGTCGGCTTTCAAAATGCACAGCTTTTCAGCCAAACACAGGTTGCATTGTTTAGATCCGTTACGGTATGCATTAGTGCGTTTAATGATAGACCATTTGATTTTGTAATTGGTTTTGGCGCTCTTTAATTCCCAGATGTGGTGTAAAAGCGTTGTGCTGTTCGAATACTTTATGTTGTTGAAAGACATTTTGTGGCCTGGATAAACAAGTCAGTCAAGAGGCCTGGATAAACAAGTCAGTCAATCTTCTTTATGCTCTCCGATGTTGCCACACGTGCCTCGTAATCAGCTCTCATCTCTTCCAGTTTGCCATCTAACTTATTAACGTCGCCATTCCACTCACGTCAAAGGGATTCTTGCAATGCAGGCTTCACATCCGTTCCATCTGCCTTGATCAAGTACTGTCCATCTGGATTACATCCTTCAATATCTTTATTGCTTTTATTGCTTCCATCTAGAAAATAATACTTTATGATCAAACGTTTGTTTTGTTTGACAACTGACTCAGGGCAAACCATAATGTAAATGAAAAGTAGTTGGGACATGAAAAGAACTATCTGCCTCAAAATTCAGAATTGCTGTTTTTTGCTGTTGTTAGTGCTAGGCTTAGTAAATACTGCAATGGCTGTCAAAGTAATGTTCAGCATGATTACGTGACACAAAAGGAACAGCTGTATAGTTGCAGTTGACTGTAGGGGGAACACACTTTTTGTAATGGGTTATCTGTGGTCATTTCTGGACTCATTGAGTTTTTACAATTATAAAAAAAACACTTGAGTGCCCGTAGCACAATCCAGGGTTCTCCCTAACAAACAGCAGTGTTTAATAAAACATGCCTGAATTTGGGGTTTTGTCGTAAATGCAGATTCTCGGGCTGATGCAAGATGAACTTGTGTACTGGCACAGGATACATTTGCTATTGCATGCAAGTGTAAAATTAACTAACAAAAAGCCTTTAATCTCAAAACCTTGTTTCTGCAACTAAGTTTTCACTTAAACTTGAAAATTTGTAAATAGCAAAGGGCAAAATGGATTTGAAACTACAGAGGTAACAACGTGCGGGTCAGCCCTCATGTTGTAGTTACCATGGTAGCAACATCAGATTCGATCAAACCCAAAGATTCATTCAATTTCAAGAGCCAAGTATTAAATTGAACAAACTATGTTTATTATCCATCTCTGACCCCAATTTGCATGTTGCTGCCAAGGTAACAACAACGAATTTATACCTTCAAGGCAACACCTATGTCACTTCTTTCACAGCCACTCTACATTGGCCCCCGAAACAATCGCTTGAACTTTCCCCCTTCAAATTCAGCCTTCATTGTATCTTCCCATTGTTAAAAAAAAAATTAAACGAAAAAAATTTAAAATTTAAAAAATTAAAATTTAAAAAAAAATTTAAAAAATTAAAAATTAAAAAAAATCTTCTCATTGTTTGAAATCATAAAAAATAGATAATCCAATATAGAAACGCTAATTGGGAAGTATCCCGGATGATTACCCCTTAAATATCCGTACAGATCGTCCCATTATTTTATGGATAATTGAAAATTTTCTGCGTCACGAAGAAAGTACATTAATCGTTCCAGTTCATTCCGCCATCTAGGACTAATACCTCGAGGATGGGAAAAAGCACATCGATGGGGACAATTATAACGAACAGATTGTAAAGGAGGGAGTTGAAGCCGCTTTGCAATTATCCTGAGAATCGATAGTTAAACCTTCATTTTACTGCACCCAGAAACAAATGACAAGTTTTTAAAACGTTTGCTCTTTCTTTTATTGATCGATAGTATGTACACGGTTGATTTGTTTTTGGTGTTAAACACACTTCTATATTTAGCCTGAAGATGGAAACCTACTATATACATTTGCTGGTGTTACACTTTGGCATTGAGTGCCACTGTTGCCATGGCAACACATGTTTAACAAGAAAGCTATTGTTCACCTTAACAGTGATATCTCAGCCAAAGGTTTAAAGTATTTTCTTCTATAGTTTACACTAATCATTCGTATGGGTCTATCTGAGAGAATATGGCTTCTCTGAAAGGTCTTAAGTGCTTAAGGAACTAGCAAGTTACCAAATGAGACCCAAATGATTTCTGCCTATTAGTGCCTTTTTGCTCGTCTGATTTTATGCTGATGCACAACTTCTGTAACTGGTGTAACAAATTCAATCTCCAAGATGTTTTGTGTTGCTCTTGATGTACCTGCCCCCTCATTTACAGGTGGTTCTGACAATGTTTGGACTTCACTTCTCTTTCCTTTTTTTGTGTTAGCCTTTTCGGGCTTTGAAGTAATACCAAATAATCCTGGATCATAGGCATTTTGTCTGCCTTAGACTTAGCCTTTGCTCTTTGACGACGCCTTTGTTTCTTATACTTGGTACTAATTTTTTTTATAGTATTAGCCAAGCGCTAATTATATTGTTTCCGTATTGTCCTCATCATATTGATGCCAGGTTGCACACCACAGTTTCTCATCAGCAAAGCAGTGCTGCCTGCACCTGTATTGAACACACACACTGTCTCACAAACAGCAAGAGTAACGCGAAGATTACCACAAAAATGAGTTTTAGGGCATCTTTGCCACAGCTGGCAATTTACAGCTGCATTTTGATTCTGGGTCATACCTTTTAGGCAACGAGAGAGCAAATTACTATCTGAGAGCCTTACAAAAATGTCTCTCAACTCTGTTCTGAACACAGATGGAAGGCGTTTGTTCTCATCATACAATTTTTTGTCAGTTTTGTTATGTAATTTGTCATACCAAAACTTACACCAGGTGTGTTTATCCTTTGGGCAAAACTTGTGCTGCTCCTCCAGAGGTATATCATCCACAGGTTTAATCATGTGGTGGTAAATAGCCCAGATACCATCGTTCATTCCCTGCAAGTTGCCTTTGTTTTCACGAATTGCAAATCCATAATAATTTTGCATGTTTATTACTTTCTCAGTCAAGCAGCCTTTCCCCACTGCTGGTTTTCCATCAGCCAATTTTCTGCCCTTGCGCTCAGTCTTAAAATTTCTAAGGGCTGAGCCCTTACGCTTTTGCACATGGCCAACACACTCTTCTTTTTCTACATTATATATATCCTTCAATGATTCTTTGATGGTTCCAAAGCAACTGCTGTCACCATCACCAAAAAATAAAGTGTATCTCAGCTTGCGTTTTGGTATGCTTTTAAAAATTATTTTCATATACTGTTTTATGACTCAGTTTCCATGAAAGGTATTCATTGCTTTCTTTGTCCCATGTTTTATGTGCTGTGTATTCAGGACAAATAACAGATTTTACTGCATAATCTATGATTTCACCAGTTAAAACTGAAATAATAAAAATAACATCAATTTTTGATGTATGGCCACGTTTTTGCCAAGTTCCATCAACTGTAACTGCAACATCAGCAACAGTTACCCCATCATTAGTTATGTTTATATTTTCAGGGTTTTCTTCAGCTGCCTTTGATCTCAGCCTCTCAGCTGCACCACACATGAGTTCCTCTGCAGTAGCTTCTGCTTGTGTCTTGACCTGCTTCACCTGGTCATTGTATGCCTTAAGTGTAACAGGCGGTGGCAGATCCATTCTGCCACAAAACTTTGTGAGACCTGCGAGACCCATATGATGTGCGGCAATGACAGACCGCCGATTTACTTCATGGTCTCCTCCCCCGTTGCCCTCCCAGCCTACTGATGGTGTCAAGAGCAGTTCTATGTCCGCACTGGTTGCATTTGAGAAAAAGGTGTCTGTTAGTAGTATACCCCCCACTGGCTCATGGAGGAATGTTAGGAATGTATGGCATCCATACTAATGAGCGTCATCCATACT
>JAOEHT020275349.1:0-10440 GCA_025448195.2 Parazoanthus atlanticus
CTTATCATGAAACTGCTACGTTGCCAGCGTGGTGGTTCCTGATGGTGTAGTGGTTAGCACTCCTGACTAGAAAACAGGGAGACGTGGGTTCGATTCCCGCTGGGGGCATATACCAATTTTTTCGGACGAGTGTATCTATTCTTCCTAAATGACAATATTTTAAAGAACTTCTTTTTAGCAACGTAGGTTTTTTCAGGGAAAATTCAATGTTCAAACATTCGCATTAGCTCATAAACTGTAACATTATTTATTTACTGAACCCCTTGCATTAAATGCCATTTAAATCACCCAATCCTTTTCTGCGCTGATTGCAACGTTTTCAAATACAAAATTACCAGAAAATGCTTCAAAATTTGACACAGTGCAAAACACATGGCCGCCATCTTGGATTTTTTAGAAAGGTATTGCGCCTCACATATGACGTCACAAATCAAGTGCAAAGTTAAACATGTTCCACAAAATGTTCCTTAATTGGCCTCAACACTAAGAGTTAACACTTGTTTGAATATTTCGTTAAACTTTCGAGAAAATTATTCAAAATGTCAGATTTTGACCAATAAATGGCGTCAAAAACTGCGTAGCCGTGGCAACAAGTGTTATTCTTGACGCAATATTTTTCCAGAATCTTGTTCTCTAATAAATGTTTGAGAATGTCACCAAATTTAGGCTTATACTTTGTAAATTAGGAATGCTCTCGTTGTTTGAAATCAGCGCGGCACTTTCCGCCTCCACCCCTCCCCCCCAGGTTGGGTTAACACAGGATATTTAAGGAAATTTATCAACATTTGATCCCTCTCCCCCTAAAGCTTTGCTGCAGTTGTTAACTGTGCTTAGACTAAAATGTTTGATTGACAAGTAATTCAGCTGTAATTGTTTCAGTTAGACATTTCACCGCAATCACAATCAAACTGGAACCTTGTTTCTCTTGCAGATTGATGGCATGGAGCGAGTGCGGTAAAAATCCTAAAATTGAGTTGTCAAGCATGGCCGGCGGCCAAAGGACAGTTGTTATAAATAGCGGTTTAAATTGCGCTCTTGATTTGTTTATTGACCGTACACGGCAGCAAATTTACTGGCGGAAATCTGGGGGGAACGTAATTGAAAGATCAAATCTTAATGGAAACAATCGTGAAACCGTGTTATCAAGTATTTCTAGTTTCACATTAACAGACAGGTTTCTCTACTGGAGTACTAGTGACTCGAACATTTACCGCAGGCGTCGAACTGAAAGCATTGGTGAAAATATAATATCAACAAATTTACAAACGCCACTCTTACTCAGGGCTTATAATGCTAACCGCGTTTCACAAGGTAAGTTAGTACATCTTGTTTTCTTTAGAGGGTATAAGTGCGTGGTTTGAGCAAGGGAAAATGACACAAAGACGGAAAGCACAGCTTTATCAGGGAAATGAAAAATAAATAAAAGTAATATATAATAAGAATAAAACAAAAATATAAATGAACTCAGTGAGCTAAGTGAACGCAAATTTAAGATTTTGCAAAAGTTACTGTAAAGGTTCGAATGCTTGGAGTAGCAGCATTTGATCAATTCACTTTGGACAAGAACAATTGAATGCGATCACACCAAACGAGCACTGAGAAAGCTTTTGGTTGGTGATGTTAACAGGATCATTTCGTTCGACTAGCTGAACAAAAATTCGTTGACTCCGTCTAACTAAAGATAAATATACATTTTGAATAGACGAACGGACAACTAGTAGCTAATGTTCAATGGCAATGCTAATTTTATCCAGCAGCAGTTGTCAGCTAACACATATAATTATATCTAGAGATGAGGCAACTGCAGTTGCATGGACTAAACTTTATTCTTGGTTTCGAAACTGATATGCTATTTTAATTCAACATATATGCTAAAATTAATAAGTATTCCGTAATTAAATATTCGCGAAACTTATCCTTTCAGATACCTTTTCGTCCAGTAATAGCAAGCGCAATGCAAGTTCGTGTTCCCAAGACAACGGAGGTTGCAGCCATATCTGCTTGACAGGTCCAAAGCGACATAAATGTGCCTGTTCAAACGAGTATCACTTGAAAAAGGACAATAAGTCTTGTGACATTCGTAAGTTCATTTTTTACTAATTTATATTAGCGCACCAAGGTTCAAAATCCTTTATTTCCTAGGATTTGTGCAATTTTTTGGTGCCCGGGTTCTTGAAAACTAAGATATTTTTGTTGGATAATTTTTAGATTTGCTGCTGAGTGCTGGACCACGACTAGCTTACGTACTCCGTGTAGCAATTTGAACTTATATACTGTATATGATAATCATCGTTATATTTCGTTGGAAAATAGGTATATAGTTGTTGTTGTTTTTTTTTCCTGCGCATTTCAGCGGGCATTTTCTTTTAAAGATAAAGATAAAAATATGTTCTTAAAAAAAGCTTGAAATTTGTTTTGGAAAAGACCTAAAAGTTTAGCCTGGCCCGACCTACCTAGGGGAAAACCATAGCAAAAGCTACCTATTATTTTAGTTTTGCACCTCTTCAGCAAGTAATTATATAGCTGGTCAGTAAACTCTATAGTATTGACCGAACTATTATCTTTTTAATTGTCCGATTAATAATTATTTGGATAATTTCTTCAAAGACTTTCATATGGAAATATGAGAAGTATCCAATTTGGAAAACTAGGGTAATTTTCTCTCAGCCAATCAGATCCAAGAGAAATGGAAATTAGCCAATCAGCGCAAAGCAAGAGTCAACAACAAGACAGCTCTTCTTGCGCGCAGTCTTTTTTTTCCCTTGATTCTCTTTATTACCTTTCCATTGTTATAGATTTTACAAATGTGCTGATTAATTGTTGACAGAAAATACAACTTGGATATAAGTGGCAGTAACTAAACAAAAAATACTACATATGTTACAGGTCATTCTCCCTCAGTCATACGAAAGATTTGCAAGAAAGCCCCAGTCGCGCGCAGTCTTTTTCGACAAAAAATGACGGAGTTTTCTCCGGAGTTTGAAATGCCACATAGTCATAGATGAAATCAGTAGCTATATAATTAATAAGTAAGAGGACTACATGCTTGTCCAATTTTGGAAATAATTGGATTCAAAAAAATCCTCTGACAGCTAAATAGGACTCGTCCTGCGGCCTCGTCCAATTATGGCTGTCCTCGGAATTTTTTTCATCCAAGTATTTCCAAATTGGACAGCATGTAGTCCTATTACATATACTAATTAACTCAAGGTTCTCAGTTTTGTGTTGAAAAATCGTTGTCTTAGTAAACCATTCTTAACTTTCCAATGCTCAGTTGTCAAGTTTCTCAATCATTTAAACTATTTTAATGTATGTTGTTGTTGTACTTTAAACAGTTTTAAAATACCTCTAATTGTGTTGCTGGTCGATCACTTTACCATGTCAGTCGTCATGCAACGATTCTACGACGAACAATCTTTCTTGCTTATCATCTATCATCCTATCTACTATTACATATGAACTATTTAATATTTAACTTCTTGGTTCAATATCCTATCTACTCTGTTTTCTTTAAAGCTGCCAGTACAAAGAACAATCGAAGCTTCCTTCTAATAGCCGATGCCTCGCGGCCCCTCATGGAATTACCGTTGACAGGCAACAAGTTTACTTGCTTTGACAGGCTGCTTTCCAACAATAAAGCATTGGCGGTTACCTATGATCCGCGGACAGAATATATCTACTGGTCAGAGGCAAACTTTATCCTCCGAGCTAAGAAGGACGGCGAAGCACAGCCGTTATTCCGATATCTTCTTGGATTGAGTCCATATCAAACGGTTCTTGCATTTCTTGATGATATACCCAATTGGCTGGCCATTGACTGGATCTCAGGAAACTTGTTCTGGACCTTACTGAACAAACGAAACATCATTGCTGTGTCTCGGTCCGACGGCTCTTCCAGGAAAACACTTGTATCTGACGCAACTAACATCGCCCATATTGCAATTAATCCAATCAAAGGGTTAGCGACGTCTTTAAATTGGAACTCTAGATATTCAAGATTTAAGGGGGCGGTCATCATTTAATTGTAGGGGAAAGGGGACGGGTGAAGGAGAAACCAGGGGTGCTGAAATTTGTTCTTGAAAAGTAGGGGGCATTGAAAACCAAAAAAGGGTGAAAGGGACGAGGCGACCTTAAAAAAAATTTAATCATATCTCTAGAAGACATTGTTTTTTTCTCGTTACAAACATCACCGATTTGAACTAGCTTTCAAATAGATAATAGTCTAAACATTTAGATCTAACTGGCAGACGAAACACTACAAAAGAGACAAAACTAACAAGCTAATAAATGACACTACAATATTGATCGGTGGACTAGCTGTTAAGGAAGTGTCGAATACAGCACACTGAGCTACTTTTGCTTTTTTCCGCCTATTTACAGCCGAATGTTTGAATTGGAAAACTCAGTAAATTATGTTGGAGAAAGAGGAAGGTTTCATTGTTAGTTTTGCACACACAATTTGGTCCCTGAATATCAAACACACTTACGTCAAACTTTGTCTAATTAGACCATTATGGCTTTGAAAGCCAGTTCAGTTTGTCTGTAAGAATAACGAGTCCATGTAGATAATTTACATAGCTGCCACAAAGTAATTACGTCATTCCAACAAAATGATTTGGTTAAAAATTACGGTAAAACTAGAAAGAAAGGTATGATCATGAGTCAGCTCGAATTTCAGCTACATAATTGAACAACTTGTAGTAAATGTAAGGAGCAGCATGCTAAAATGTTTTTACCCATTCAAACACTTTCTAGGCTGTTGTACTGGATTGATCGCGGGTCATTTTCAAGCATTATGATGTCAAGCATGAATGGAGAGTCAAAGCGAGCCATAGTTCAATCAGGTAACTTGTTTAAATTAGTATGTGGTTTCATCAACAAGGGTTGATATGGTATGTTTTTGCCATAAAGTGACGTTTTCAGCGTTAGTTCTTTCTAAGAGCAAACTGTTTTAAACTTGTAAATCGTCTTAAACCCTCCTAGGGTTGGAAAGTAATTGTATGTGTTCTTGTGACAGAGCACCTGGAAAATAAAGTGCAAACTGTCTTCATGGCTCACCTCTGAGTAAAGAATGATTATTTCTTCGATAATGTTTCTGAGGCCTTCTGTCGCTGACTATGAAATGCTGACGAGTCCCCACAAGGATAGAATATCTGCCCATTGCTTTCATTACAGTGTTTGTTACCTATGGCATTGCTTTCGATAAGTAGACAGATGAAAGGATGGATACATCGATTGATTGATGATTGGATGGATTGATTGATTGATAGATGAATGAATAGATAGATTGATTGATTGAGTGAGTGAGTGATTAATGGGTTGATTAATAGATGTATAGATATACATGTGGTAAGTTGAAGTGTGTATGAATATCCCAAATAATACCTTCTGATTAATAGATAGTTTGACTGCTTGATTAATTGATTGATTGAAGTATATTATAATAGTGATAAACCTGTTTGTTGTTATGTAAACTCAGGTCTGAAGACGCCGATAGCATTGGCAGTAGATCATCTTAGTGGCCGAATTTTTTGGATTGATATCGAAACACAAAAAATTGAGCAGTCAGACTTCCAGGGACAAAACAGAATTGTTCTACTTCAGCTTCCAAACAAAAACCGTCGCTGGGGCCTAGTGTATTTCAACAACAGCCTGTATTGGACAAACCCAAGCAGAGAAAGTGTAGAAAGCGTTGACCTTGTTTCCCGATCAAGTAGGACTCTAGTAACTGGACTTACTAGAACGTCTTACGATTTAGCAGTGCAATCGGCTAGCTTAAAACAAGGTATTGTCTACTGTACTAGTGTATTTTTACTATCAAATTTGTGTGTGTAGAATATACACTTGAAAAAACACATAGCAAATACAACTTCGATTACAATGTTATAAACATTTTAACTCCATGCAGATTGATTGTTCAAAAATGGAACTAGAGTTAAAGTCCAACTGCTTCTTTCAGCATAGTTCTTTAAATTGCAGTTTAGGTTTATCGTTACTTATTGTCTATTCACAAATGTTCTGTGCCGTTCTTGTTATGCTATTTTTGAAAAGAGAGTTTTAAAACAGAAACGAAACATCTTGACAGGCAGTGTGCAATTTGATTTGACGTAAATTTGAAACGATTTTTCTTGTCTGAGTTTCCTTTACGCTATGATTACGGTTATGATTGCAAGTAGGATTTCAATTATGATTATGATTATGATTTTATGATTAAGATTACGATATCGATATAGCAATTTTGATAAACATTATTATTTATATTATTATTATCATTACTATTATTATTATCAGTTTCCTATTAGTTTAGTAAATAAGACCCTTTTTTGTGTCTGGTCTATCGGATGGTATTCTGCCCGCGGTCGAGAGATGGTCAGAAAAAAAACGAACAGGTGTCACAAGAAACAATACTCCGAGGGCACACAAGAAACAATACTCCGAGGGCAGCTGTGACGTTTTGAGCACCATCTCTAAGCCACTGGCAGAATATCATCCCACAGACAAATGGGCTACAAAAGGGATGTATTTATTTTACAGCAAACCGAAGAAAAAACTTTCATCAATTTCATGTTGTAAACTCAAAGAGCCGAGCGAAATCACAGGGAACTTTCACATGCAAAACGAAAGTCAGTTGCCTAAAGTTTGTTATCATATGCCACTAACCTCGGACTTTGTCTTGACTTTCGAACTTGAGTGCACAGTGAAGAAAATTATCCAAATAAGGACACTAAAACCTTTAGATTTGGCTCGTTTGAACGGATAAAAAATCAATCGATTTATCTTTTCTTGCATTCCCCACATGTATTGTTACCGTTTTTTCTATTGTATTTTATTTAGTTTAATGTAGTTACCTTATTAAGGAGAGGCGCCTAAAATGAGTCATTTATAGTGGAAGTACTACAAAAACACGTGATTTATTAGGTTACTAGTGATTTGGGTGCGAGCTCTGCCGTTGAACCTTGCGAAACCCAGACTCATAGGAAACCATAAACCAATATCGATCGTAACAACACAGACTTGAATACACACTGCATATTTCATACTGCTTTATTCATAACTAGACGAGTAAAGGATACGTTGATCGTTGTCCTTGTGCCTTAGTTATCCAGACTGGAGAGAGCTGTTTTCGACGACAGCACGGTCAATCGGTGAAGCTGTCGAACGACGATTTCCAGCTTGATAATTTTCAGCGCTCCAGGTTCTCTCAGCGATTACAACGGTTACAGCATCTCAACAACGTTTCAGCGACGTTACAGCGTTCTTACAGCGGTTTCAAAAACTGAAATATGAGCCTAAATTAGTCTCTAAGCAAAAATGCAATGTTTAAACAAAAATGGAACTCACATCTGTGTCCTTTCATGTCCATTAATCCTTCAAGTGAAAACTACAAACTTTCGCCGTGTCCATGAAATCTCTTCAAGCCGACCACGAGGCGGCCACATTACCCACACATGCTCAACAGAGAAACAATAACCCCCCGGGCTGTTCTCGGAATTTGTCCGTAACAAATAATAATAATTAATAAATAAAATTTTTATCATAGCGCTGTTTCTTAAGAATCCAACAGCGCTTTATAACTATTACATGCCTATTTAAATCTACAATAATTCAAGAAAAGAAAACGTATACGTTTTACAATGTTGTCTACATTAAATATTATCAAATTTACAATAATTCAAAAGAAGAAAATGTATGCGTATTGCAATGTTGCCTACATTAAATATTATCAGTTAAAAATGCGTTTGAAAAGAAAGAAATGTTTTTAGTTTCGATTTAAAAGCAGTCAACGATTTGCAGGTCCTCATGTCTTCTGGAAGAGAATTCCACAGTGCTGGGGCAGTATACGAGAATGCCCTTTCTCCATAGGTCTTAAGATTACATCCGGGAATTCTAAGTAAAGCTTTATTTGAGAACCGTAATGTACGTATGGGAACGTATGGAGTTAATAATTCTTTTGGGTAGAGGCGCCATGTTATTTAGTGATTTAAATGCTAAAAGTAAAATCTTGTAATCTATTCTTTCAGCTACGGGAGCCAATGTAGCTCCTGGAGTATAGGCGCAATGCTATCATATTTTCTAGTTCCAGTAAGAAGGCCGCGTCTGGCAGAGTTCTGAACATGCTGCAGTCTCTAGATCTGAATCTGGTCTGGTCTGAATCATCTTTGTTGTACTACTTTAACAAATTATAGAAGTGATTGTCAACTCGCATGTTGCCACAAAGTTGTGCGACGAACTTTAAATATTTTGACACCGTTTAGCCAATAGTCGAGTGCAGTTGTTTTTAAATATATAAAAAAGAGTCTATATAAATAGTTTAGCTCGGGCCTTGCCGTCGCTCGGTAATTGATCTCACTTGTTCACTATAATTCGTACATTATTTGGTAAGGAAATATGAACCAGCTTAATTACATGAAGTGGAACGAATACTGATGAAAAAAATATGGCTGGCAATTATTTGGTAAATCTTTTTTATATGTCATAACGTTTCTGATTTTTCTGTTGACATGATATCGATCGATTTTGAAGTGAAAAGAGAGAGAAAGAGAAAAAAAAGTTTATTTACTTCAGGAAGAAAAAATGAAACGAAAGAAAAAAGTTCGAACGCAACCACTGCGCTACCGAGACGTCTTTAGTAACGCGGGTTCAAATTGATCTTGCGTAACGCATGCGCTAGACAAACTAACAAAAATAAAAATATAAACGGATGTTGAAACGTTAACTCGGCGTCTTCCGGCCCGAGTAAAAACTGAAAGCTGTCTGGTTTTAAAGAACGAACCTATTCAAGGCTTCAAACACTCAACGGAACACGGAAATTTTAAAGTCAATTTACTAAAGGCAGAACAAATATGTTAGACCAATCTTAGCCTAAAAGGAAACAAAACTATGCAATACAGGCAACTACGTGAAGCATTTAGATTTGGTCAAACTTTCATTATTAAACTAATCGCTTCGTATCATACTGTTGCATTTTATATTGGATTTTTTTCCTAAAATATACTGCCTATTCAATATTCGAGTGCTTGTTACTAAACATCAGGGGCATATATATCTGCAGTTTCCCGATATATTGGTTTTCGAAAAGATGGTTTTTATTACGTCTGACTTAAGATGTGTTCTTGAAGTTTAGAAACGAAACTAGGTCGATCCCTGAAACGAGATTTCGAAAACACCCCTTTGAATACGGATAGTTTGAAGTCAATTTGCAAAAGGCACCAGTTATTCTAGAGCAAGTTTGGAATTAAAGGTGACGTAATACTGGTAAGTGAAATGTTGAGAACATTTGCGTTCATTATTAGTTGCTACTAAGATTTGGATTTAGCCTTTTGTCAGATCTATTTTAATTTTTACTTAATTTGATCTTGCGCATTTCAAAACAAAAAAGCATAACAGCGAAACTAATTTTGACTCGTTTGCGAAGGCAGCAATAACTTCAAAGCTTGGGTAAACTTGCAAAAGTTTTTTCAAATGTAGCATGGAGCGCCACTGCTGACACGCCAAAACAGTGCTTATACACTATCGCATTTATTTGTCAAACGTTTTGAAGAACCTTCAGTTAACAGAATTAGTAATGTTTCAAAGTTTCAAATGGTAAGTTCAAACTTTATTTGGCAGTTTGACAGCATATTTTTTTAACAAATTGGTTTCATTAGCCCACAAAGCCGTATTCAATATTTCTCTCAAAGCTTAACAATTTAACCTCGAATGTGTTTCCTACAAAGCTGAACTCCAAGGGTTATTATCACACTTAAATATCATAAGGTAACTAGGTTGCAAACAAAATTAACTTTAAAACTTATTTATTAAAATCGCCTTGTAGTTATCGTTTCCAGGTTTTTCGGGTTGTGGTAAAACGGTATGTGTTTTCTATTTCTTAGTTTCAGATACAGTTGACGAAAGACGAGGCAACAATCTTAACAAATCTGTTACTGAATACAGATACCACGATGCCAATGAGGTTCTTCTGTGTCGTCTTCTATCTTCTTATGCTTGCGGTGCAGCTTTGTAGAACAAAAGTTGTACACAACAAACTGGCTCTTCAACTTGAGACACCGTGGCTTAAAAATGTTTCCTTTCAGTGGTGTGGTGTGTATCAAGTTCTTAACTTGAGAGTTGACTGAACAACAAAAAATGTTAACTATAATAACTGAATCTAATCTGTGCTGAAAAAAATAATAACTACACAAAGTAAAAACTCATAAAGTTTAATCGTATACCATAAATTCCCATATACCCCCCTTCCCCCATTTATAAGCCCATCTTCATGCTAACAAATATAATATTCCAGTTTTAAGCCCTTCCAGATATAAGCTCCCCCTCCCCTCCCCCAAATTATAAAATTGTACTCTGACAACGCTATGTGTCATCTGATGGTATGTTAGTTAAATTTAGATTTTAGATACGGTATCTGCTCGTTCCGGAAATATTTTTTGCACGATGATACCC
>JAOEHT020275432.1:0-28141 GCA_025448195.2 Parazoanthus atlanticus
GAACGTCTCTTGAAGAGACTCTCCACCCAATCCATATGAGAGTGCTCTACAGCATGAGCTGGAGCATAATATATATAGAGATATATATATATCTATATACAATCATCCAAGTTGCCCAAAAATTGAACAAACATGGAATCATGATACAATATATATATATATATACACACACACACACACATGCCTCGTACCTCGGCTGTGCATGCATAGTTATTGGTATTGCAAATGTTTTGTTGGGCACTCTGATTTTATGACTGTGCTATACTTCTGTTATACTATTTTGCATTATGCATAGCTCACTCTTCTGAGTTTGAGCACTCTAGTATACAGAAGTTCAGTCTCAAAATCCTTCTACGAGCTGCACTGACGAGTCCTCAAAGGACGAAATAGTACTTTCTGCAGATTGAGTATATATATATAAATATATATATATATATATACAGTATATATGTAATTATATATATAATTTGTGATTGTGTGATGACATTGCAGCAGTAAAATTAATGCTTAAAAATTAATAATATATTGGCAAAAATCTACCAAAAATTACAAAATGAATTAAAATTGTATTTGCTTCTCACTTATTAAAACAATAGTGTGGAGTTGCACGCCTAAGTTGCGATGATAAATTTAACCAATTTTAAAACTTTTAAAAAAGAATGCTACTTACTAGCTTTGCCAACCTCTCCATTCACGACAGCTGATGGGACGGCCGACTTGATTCGTTCAGCCAGTTCCCGGTAACGGGAGGCGTACCCTCATCCTCCACTACAAAAAAGTACATCTAATGAATATATATTTCCCAAACTTTGCAAAATTTATATGATCTTGTATCTTTCATTTGAAATTAACTCCAACCAGTTTGGAATAAGAATCCAATTTAGTTAAAGGGACTAAGCTTGAGGAATATCTGGTGGGTTTAATGAATTTATTTAATAATTTTCCCCAAAAGCAAAATCTTGAATTTGAATCATTTTGCAAAATTCAATAGAATTCAAGGACACTCTGACTTGTAAAAGTCAAGAACTTTTCAGGGACAAAATCTTATATTTTGAAATTCAAGATCTCTTTAAGGGGCTTGCAGTGATATTTGCAAGCACTTTTCCAGTCACAAGATGTTTGAAACCCTATATACTAGTATAATAATACATATTTTGGAGTAATTGCAGAATACTCCCATCCCACTATTGTTCTGGAATCTACTGTGCACATATTTCTAAAGAATGTGGAATGAATGTTCAGTAATAAATTAATTCAAGTGGAGGGGCATTCTACAATCTAGCCCATATTTTCCCCATTACCCATGCAACAATGGCTTTACCTTGAACCAAGAAACCAAATACCATTACATGTACGTATTCCTCTGTTTTTGCTTTATTATTTGAATTTCTTAATATTTGATTTTAAAATTGCATATTTTTAAAAACAGGCTTTATGTAAATACTACTTATTGAATTACTGGTAACTATTTTAATTTATGATTACATGCACGTCTAAAGGTGAAATTTTAAGAGCTTTCAATTGGCATGTAGTCCCAAAATGTAAGCGTAAAAAATAACCTCATCTATTGTATGAAAAATCCAACTGAATGAGAATTGGCATTTAATAACAATTCAAATGATTCTCAAATATGTCTTCAAGAAATCCTGAATGCACCAGAATTTTAAATAATTATAATATATACACTAGTTTACTTCAATTTCGATGCCCAGTGACCAGAAGTTGAAACCATGCCAGAGTTTATAAGACAAAGGAATTTAAACTGTGAGTGGTTTCACTGTGTTTGTATTGTCAGAGTAGTTCACAGGGGGCCTTCAATTCTCTTGAACTATTATTAGAAACAAGTCATTACCACTTACAAGAAGAACCAGTTTTGGAATTTATAGTATTGACGATATGAAAGTGTTTTAAAAAGCTCCACATAAGCATGTAAGAAACTAAGCAGCTCCAGCATTCTTTCATTAAAGCTCGATGCAAAACCAACAATTTGTGTTGTTTTCTAGTTTTAAACTTTGCCTGTTGTCAACTGAAATCATAAACGAAAAGAAATGCCTCGAAACCGAAACTGCAACGTAGTGAGAAATTAAATTGGCCAATATTCAATTGCATTACTGAGCTTCCTACTTTTGATCATATTTAATTTTCAAAGCTTTCTTTTTTAGTTTTTTCTCAGTAATGGCTGAGCCGTCGAACGATTCAATAGGAAAGATTCTAGCTGACTGTAAAAATCTCTAAAGTAGAAAAAGGCAAAACAAAGTGCAATGCCAAAAAATTGGTCTATATATAGAAAACAAAAAGAAAAAAACAGTGTCCAAAAATGTCTAGTTGAATTGCAAGTAGCTGGGCAAACGTAATCACAAATTCCACCTGTTATATAATATATATTAATAAATACACATAAGAAACAACACTGTGGATCTACTGAATCTAAATGTGTCTTTGGTAGGTGGGTTCATTTGCATTTGACGATGACAGTGCAAAATCCGTATCACAAAAGTTAACCCTTGCAATCTGACACAGCGACAGCTTTGAACACTCACCAATACTCAACGTGGACCCGTATCTCTTTTTCTGACATCTTTGATTGCGATTCTTCAACTGTTTCGTAACTTCTACTCGAATTATGTCACGATCGCCTCAATAACAACCTTTCTGCTCCGGAAATTTTCTTGTTTTCCCCGATCATGTGACGAAATTCGGTTTTTTATCAACCTCGTACCCAGTGCCATCCGCGCGCCACTTTTTCGTTTCCAAATTATCGGACATTCTCGGAAATTTCCGTAAAACTTCGTAACAACTTCGTTACAAATGTTTTCCTTGCTGAGAAGCCTGGCATTGTTTCGAAACAACATGGCGGACGAAGCTTCAGATTTTTGGCGTACCGTTTTAGGACTAGTTGAAGATCAGATACTTAACTTATATCAATTCTAAAGTATAAATCGTAAAAGCTAGAGATGACGGCAATGAATCTACTTCCAAGAACGCGTGAAGAGTTTCGGTCAAAGGAGTACTGGGACGAGTTTTTCCGAAAGAGAACGGATGCTTTTGAGTGGTATGGGGAATATGGCGAACTTTGTGGAGTTATTCACAAGTACAGCAAACCGAGCGAGAAGTTGCTGATGATTGGCTGTGGAAACTCGCAACTGAGCGAAGACCTTTATGATGTGGGGTATCGACAATTGGTCAATATTGACATCTCGGAAGTTGTGATCAGGCAAATGAAAGAGAGAAATAGATAGATCCGGGGGGAGATGGAGTTTGTCAAGATGGATATGCTTAAGGTATGTGTTGTTAAGGGAGTGGTGAGCCTTGCAAGTTATGCAAGCATTTGGGATATTGTGAAGAATGCATACCTAAGGTACTTCTTAGACTCATTGAGAGGGGTGGGGGCACCCCGGGGGTTCTCCCTACAGTGGGCTATAATGGGGGCTCTGCCCAAAAGGGGTGCCTTTTTCATGCTCACAGTAAACAGAAGGGTAATGAAAAGTGACATTTTAGCACAGCTGAAAAAGGTCATTAAAATTGGCATTTTAATATATGAAAAGGTCACAAAAATACATGTAACAGGTATATGAAAGGACCATTTTTGTAGTAGGTATATTGTAGTGGTGCCAGTTTGAGCAAAAATGGTATATGAAAGCGGTTAAGGTGGAGCCCCCGTACGAAACTTTATTGAGTACTCCCCCCTCCCGAGAGGCACATCCTTTACATCCATAGTTAAATTGTGTATGTAAAGAATGTACCACCCCACTCCCTCCCCCAATACAAATGAGTTCATAGTAAAGTTGAAATTCATAAAACCATTTAACAGTTTGGCTGTGCAAGAAAAGTGGTAACTTTTATCACAACATTTAATACTGGTCATATTTATACTGCTTTGGAGCTCTTTTTTGTAGGGGGTGGAGGGGTGCTCTTCACAAAATGGTTTACCCACATGATGTGGGGAAGAAGCACTGAGAATAATGATAGTATTTTTCTAAGATTCTTACTAAGATATGAGTTAAGATCTTAGTAAGATTCTTGCTAAGAAACTTATTAAGAATCTTCATTAATAAGTTTTCTACCTGGAAGTCCCAAATAAGCATCGTACAGGGTGGAGGATTTGGTGGATCATACATGAATGATTTTTTGGTACCACATATATAATTATGTAGTACATGTACATGGACCTGATGATTTGAACTCAAATACATTCAGTGTAAATTGCTCCAAGTATAAGAAGAAACGGACAAGATATTTCCATGATTTCATAGCATTTTAACTGAAATCCAAACAGGCAAAAAAATTACAAAAATTGGTTGGGATCTTATGAATTTAATAGTTAGGCAGGGTTGCTACCTGTACCCAACTAATTTTTACTTGACCTGAAGATGAACTTGGTGCCTTGACAGATTAACATCGAGCATATAAATTTTGTGACTGCAGATGGATTTTGATGCAGGCCATTTCAATGTGGTTATTGACAAAGGAACTTTGGATGCCATCTTCACCGATACCAGTGAAAAAGTTGTTGATGACGTCAATCAAATGTTTAAAGAGATTACCCGGGTACTCCGAGTTGGTGGTCGGTATATTTGTATAACTCTAGTGCAGGAGCACATACTAGATAAGATAATGGATCACTTCACAAAGGGATGGTTTGTAAGAGTTCACAGGATTCTGGCAAATTCTGATGGTAAACCAGCTTCACCACTCCCTGTGTTTGCATTTGTTTTTACAAAGACAAAGTTTGCAGGTTAGGACTTTCCCCAACACTAATATTTTTTGTGGCTTTGAATATTTGCTTTGCTCTCTGGCTTGATACATGTTTAATTATAGGTTTGCCTGTTCATCAGTAAAGTACTAGACAGTGTAACTACATAACTGTCAAGATTAAGATTTTATATCTAAAGATTTTGTATCGTAATCTATAACTATAATTTTATTATAAACCTCCTACCATGCTTTTAATTAGTAATAATGTTTACTTAATATATTGCATTATCAAGGTGTAAAACAAGGGGTATTGGATTTGGTAAAATCTGAGGCCTGCCGAGATTTCAAAATCTATGTAAATATTAAATCCAAGCCCAAGGCTTATTATGTAAAAACAATCTCAGATTGAAAACCTGAGGACCTGTTTTGTGGATTATGATTGAGACTTTGAGACTGCATGGGTCAAAATTTTGCAATATTCATGTTTTTCATGCATATTGTACCACAACAGACAAACACATAATATATCTAAATTGAATTTATAACTTATAATAAATATTAAGTAAATCTTATGTTTCTTTTGTGTAAATTGGAAGATACTGATAACCCAGCAAAGGGAATCCAGTTATTGGAGATGTGTTTGGGTGACACAGACCACGTACAGAGGGTAACCTGTGCAGAGGATATCAAAACTGCTATCAAGGAGATTCAGCAATATGCAATTGTAAAACAGCAGATAGGTAGGTCCAGCACAGTTCATTTTTCTCTTATATGTCTGCTCAATACAGTATCTCCGTTCTTGCCTATCAGTTTTCTCTGTCAACATACTCCTCAACCCATGTATGACTACCTACTTTATGGAAAAATACAATTGAGTGATCAATGTATCCAACCACATTACAAAATTTCTGCTACTTTTCACCCTTACTGTAAGGTCCCTTCTAACAAGCTCCCAGTGTTTGTCCATTTAGAATCCAGTTTGAAAACAGAACATACTGTACAGACAATAAATTTCTGATGGAAAAGTTGTTGGGTTTATTGTTCATCTTAACAGACAGACAAATACGCGGCAAAATCAAATACTTAATAAATAATTTTGTACAAAATCATGTCTGTTCCTATCTGAGATAGACAGCATGCCTATCTGCAAAGGTTGGCCAGTATTCACTACAAGTCTGCCATAGTCACCTCCACATGAGAGAACAGTTATTGAATCCTTGACTTTCAAGTTCATCAACGTCTATTGTGTACACACAATAAGCGTCTGGTGGAAAGGTTGTCGGATTTGTTATTCATCTTAACAGACAGACAAATACATGCAAAATCAGATGGCCTTTCTGTACAAAATCATGTCTGTTCCTATATGAGATAGCATGCCTGTCTGCAAAGGTTGTGCATCTTCTTATGACTATGTGAAAATGGCCAATATTCCTTATACTGTAAGTCTACCATAGTCACCTCCACTTCAGAGAACAGTTATTAACTCTTTGACATTCAAGTTTATCAATATGAAAAAGGTGATTGGTTGTCAGAAAAAGGGAATTGATCATCCACTGAAACTCTCAGACAAAGTGCAAAATTTATCCAACCTACATGTATAATAATGTTCACATCACTGGACACTTTTAGCTACAGATTGAAGAACTAATGCATGTAACTTGTTAAGATAGACTACATACTGGAGCATTACTTGTACCAACAAGAACATATTTGCATTCTTAAAGGTAAGATGCACCCTGGGGAAAGTTTTACACTTGAATTGTGGGCAACTGATGGTGGAAATGCAATTGCCGAACAACAAGATAGTGAGGCTACTCATGAACCTAGATACACTCTCAGTGTACTTGACATCCCACATGCGAAGGCCAAAAATGGAAAGTTTGCAATCTTCATTGTACCACAAGGTATTGTCATAAGTGTTCATTGCTTCTACTGTATAAGTACATGTAGACCCATGTATTAGTCAATTTGTTTGATGACGATGATGATGATGATGAAGATGACTGTGAGTGATAATTGTTGATGGTGCATGAGCAGGAATAGTGAGGGATATAACGAACTATCACCGTGGAGGAAACGATGATGACCTTGATGGTGATAGCAACAGTAACAGTGATGATGGTGGTAGAGATTACAATGATGATAAAGATGATGTTGGTGATGGTGATGTTCATGGTAATCATGATCATGATGATGGTGATGGCTGTTAAGATCAGGGTAATACTGGTGATTCACAAAATTTAAAATGTTGATAGTGCCTTGATGGCAGTCATGGCAATCGTAATAGTGATGGTAATGGCAGTGGTTGAGATGAGAGTAATGAAAATACTAGTGATTGACAAATGTTGATAGTATTAGCCATTGTTGAGATGATAGTGATGATGGTGGTAATGATAAGGTAGTGATTGTGATGATGGTGGTTGAGCTAAGCCATAAATGTTGATAGTATTAGCCATGGTTAAGATGACAGTGACGATGATGATGATGATGGTGATGGCAGTGATGGTAATCATGTATTGATGATGATGTTTGTGGTGAGGTAAGCCATAAATGTGGTAATCGTGATATTGATGATGATGATGGTGGTGAGTTGAGGGTAATGGCAATACTGGTGATTCATAAATGTTGATAGTATTAGTCACAGTTATAGTGACAGTGATGATGATGGTGTCGATGGCAGTTATGGTACAGTAAAAATAGTAATGGTGAAGATGGTGGTTATGGAAAGCATAACGATACATGTTACACAGTGATTTATAACACTGACATGGTGTTTATAGTCATGGTGATGTGATGATGATTATGGCAATGGTGGTAATCATGGTGATAATGGTTGATGATGGTGTGAAGGATAATAATGGATTACTTGGGATAATGATTGTGTATTGTTCAATGTGGTGATAGTGGTTATTGTAAGCGTTATAGGGCTAATAATAAAACTGATATTGATAGTACGGATAGTCATGTTAACCATGGTTGAAGTAATGGTGGTGTGGTTGAGGTGTAGGTAATCTTGATAGTGATGGTGGTTGTGGTTGTCATAGGGGTACTGATGATACTGATGATATTGATAATGGTTAAAGGAATGGCGATGATGTTGTATGAAGCAGTGATTATATTAAAGATGACTTGTAGTTATTTCGAGATATCCACTAGTCTACCTTCAATAAATTCTTAAAATTTCCTTATGTTCTGTCAGTGGACTTGCAAGTACTGTAACTGTTCTATTACCAACAGGAATTGCATATACGCCAAATCTTGCATAAATTATGTCATAGCAACTGAACTGACTCCGGAAATTGCGATGAAGGAGTCACTGAGACTACAAATATCAAACAAGAAAAGTTTGGTTACTTTCAACTTGACCCCTCAACCTTGAGAGTCGAATTATCGCGCTTCGTTTCCAGGGATCTGCGACGTCTTTGTTAAACAACAAACAATGAAACGTTTTGTAACAATTGTCACGAATAAAACTCTTGCTGATTATAATTAGTCTTGTTCATCTGTTGACTCACTCCTGGCTTCCATTTTAAAAGGCAAATCTTATGACATATTAACCACCAAACTGACTCCAAAGATTAGGTGAAATTTGTAATCCCTGTCATGGAATTACTACATCTAAATTGTTGTCATTGTTTTGTTGATGCTAATGAGAATACATTTTGTACAAAAGGCAGGGAAACTGAATGGCACTTTGCATCAAAGGAAGGTCAGAACCAGTTAGCAGCTGATGCAGCATTTGAACGTCTCGTGATCGTGTCCCTGAGCCGGAGACACACGTACACTGGGATGGATGGTATCAAGGAAGAGCTTTCTGGTAAAGTTATGGAATTAGCTCCAGCTGGTGTCAGTCGTAAGACACAGGTATACTGTGTGATTTACCTTGACAAACAGTTAAAAAGACAAGTTTACATACATCTGTAAATTATATACACAATTTACGTAGAGATACACATATATTATACATAAACATGCAAATAAGTATACAAATACAAATGATATATTTGCAAGTAACACACACGAACACACAGTTACGCTTATATGTACGCGGTTACACTGCATCTTATATATTTATCTTGCATTCAAATACACATACCATTTTTTTATATTCATATACATGTACATATATTTCTGAAAACGTTGTAAAGGGCAATAACAAGCACACGATTTAAGAAGCGTACCATCCACTGACCTGTACACGGAGCAATTGTGAAATTGAGTAATTTTGATAAATTGGTTCGAGACTAACGTAGCAATTAGTGAAACTAGAGTTCTATCATTCTTTGAGATGTGGGCACTGCGCTTTTCTTCAACAACCTTTTTCTGAACTGAATGCTGTAAAGTGCATGTAGAATGCTTTGTGTATGTACAAAGAAAATCCCCTTAAGGATTTGGAACCTTGTCAAGACTTTTCAAATGAAGAAATCACGACAGATCAAGCATCCACGAAAAAAATGATTACAACTGGTTCCTGGTAGCTTGTATAAAGTCTGCAGTTTCCCATAATTTATGACATAAACTGAAACATATGTACCTGTTTTTGTTTTTGCCAGTTGTAACTTGCAACGAACTTCTACTGGAATTGGATCATCTAATTTTTGGTTGACATCTTTTAGAAAACTGTAGTATATTTTCCAATAAGAGATACTGTGCAATGTTGATTAAAACAAAATTCACCGCTTAGAAATCAGCCCTTCATTTGATTCAACTGAGAGAGAAAAATTGTCGATCGAATATTGAAAAAGTGTAAAGCTTAGAGCTCATCTGTTTCAGATCCCGTTTCTGTCTGTTGGAGAAGATGTTGGAAGTCGCGAGATCCTACACGAAGGCTGTTCGATGCTTAGCGGTGGATTTATTGTAGAGGAGGTTATTGGTGATCGTGGACAGAAGTTTCGACGGCTGATTTTTCTCAAAAATAGAACAGCCGTCCAATCAGAAGCCAGGATTGTTCCAGGTAATGTTGTCACCAGTTAATCCTTATCAACTACAAAAAGCTCTGGCTTATCAAGGTTGCCAATTTTTTAAAAACACTTGTTATGCTACACTTTCAAATTATACATCACAACTTTCAAAGTTTATGAAGAATCTCGACTTTTGAATGTTCATAATATTCAGGATAAAAATATCACGAGATTCTTGGGAAATTTGACAGTTTGGATGGATGTAGAATTTAAAATAATCAGGCTAGCTGCTGGTAAAGTATCAGTTTGCAGGGCTCGTGTCTAATGGATCACTGATTTTGACTAGTGGATTGCATGCTCTCCTTCATTGGTCATATTGGCTAGTAGACATTTCGACCCGCATCAAAAAAATCAGCGTGCAGTGATTTGGAACTTTGTCAATCAAAACATAATCAAAGTGACATGGAATTACATGTGTTGAGCTTGGTTGAACGCAAAGTATAAAAGGGCCTTAAATCGTGATTCTGATATTTTGGATTTGTCATATATTTGTGTTTTAGTAATAAAAAATCAGTGACATATGCCTTGACAAGTGGAATACAAAATTTGTCCAGTAGAATTTTCCACCACCATGTCAAAATTGCCGGCGTTGAGCCCTGAACTTGTGTCCATCTGTTGCTCTGTTCAGGTCCAACACAACAGGCTGGAGGAAAAAGCAAGAATAAGAAAAAGAAGAAGAAGTCGGCCACAAAATCTGAGATGGTGGATTTATCATACCTCGCCTGCAGTCATCATCGAGTGATGCTCAACGGACTGGCACTGGTCAAGGGATTTGTAGAATCAGGTAAGACCTGTGATTGCTTCATCTGTCTCAAGTTATTTTAGGGTACTGGGTTTAAAGTATCTTGATATATATTTTAATATCATCGTTAGCCATTGAACAGGTACAGGTACATGTACGCGATTAATTCGCGGTAGCGGCGCAGTAATTGAGCAGTTGGCGTGTTTGACCGTAGTTAATAGAGCGAACTGGTTATGAAACACGACCAGTTTCTTTGTTATAGACCTGTTTTTGTTCTCTCTCTCATTTGTTCATTGGCTTTCACCGTGCACAAAACACAAAAAGTATTGAAATTCATATGAACAAGTAACCAAGAAACATTTGGGCTCATACGTAGAACAAAACAATGTGCACGGTCACGGTTTGTTCAACACTCCTTTTAAAGTTTGTTGAGCTTCACAACCAGTTAGTTCTATTAATTATGGTCTGACTCATAACCCAAAAGGTCGTGAATTTGAGTCCCAGCCCAGCCACTATGCTGTGTCCTTAAGCAAAACACTCTCTTAACTTGCGTCTATTAAGCTGTAATGGATTTGAGAACTTTCCGTCCAGGAGGAGTCATGTACATGTACTCTCATCCGCTTAGTAGACGTGAAACAGGATATAATCGCCAGCCTTAGCTTTTTTAACATTTAACCATACTTTTGAAAATATCTTTTGCTACAGTCACAGAGCAGTGGAAACACTCAATCTCATTGCAAAATGTAAACAATAACTTTAAGTCGAGGCCAAGTTCGCAAAATATGGCAAATGACCTATGTTTACCAGAGCGTAACTTGGAATGCCCCGTTGTTTGGTAATTGAATAAACACATACATGTACACTGACATGTACATGCACCCGTAAGAACAAAAACTGCGTGATAGTTGCAGGAGGATTGCGTGATCCGCGAATACCCATGTTTGGATATATTTTAAAATGTCGTCCTGCAATTGGGAAATTGGTTTCAAGAACAAACGCATATGTTTCCAAGGGTCATTATGCGTTCGTTCTAACGAGCACTGGAGAGCGCCTAGCACTTCACGAGTTAACAAATTGCTACAGTAACTATTTTACCACTGCGCGACGCTTTGCTTTGAAGATTTTCGTCCGCTCAGAAGTTTTGTGCAGTCGTCAGTCCAATCTAATTTCAAACAGAGCCGCACTGGCCGGCGGTTGGGGTGGCGCTGTTCCTACCACAAAATGTGTACAGCTATTTCAAAAAAGGTTGACTCTTGAAAAGCGCAAAGAGTAATACCAAGACCCAAAGGGATTGTGGGAGCTTTAAATTACCTAAATAACTTTTTTTCTATGCCTCGACCGAAAAGCAATGATCTCCGCTGGCGCGCAATTTGGTCTTAGTATTGCGTTTTGTGCTTTTCAAAGCTCAGCCTTTTTTAAATGGCTGTTTGGCGGCAAATCAGTGTATCATGATTTATTTCACTTGCCTTGATGGCAAAAAACATACGTCATATCAACTTTGTTAATCAAACCAGACATTTACAGTGTAGTTATGTAAATGTTTTAATGTGAAGTGAGTGCTGAACTAATATTTTAAAATATTCTAGCAGTCAAAGAAAGCAGTGGTAAGAGTTAAGATACCTACTGGTTCAAGAAAAAGGACTCAACTAAAAACTGTTGTTTTGATACATTTATGTTTTAGCAGGTGAAAGTAAGAGAGCACTGTTGATTGGTCTCGGAGGTGGTGGACTGCCGATGTTCATGCACAGATATTTCCCTCAGGTGCGTGTGTGTGTCCGTGTGTGTGTGTCCGTGGTTATATACATGTACGAACGTGGGTATGTATGTATGTATGCATGCATGCATGCATGTATGTATGTATGTATGTATGTATGTATGTATGTATGTATGTATGTATATATGTATGTATATATGTATGTATGTATGTATGTATGTATGTATGTATGTATGTATGTATGTGTGTGTGTGTGTATGTATGTATCTAAACACACTCAATCTGCAGACAGTACTGCTTCTTCCTTTAAAAAACTCATCAGTACAGCTAAGGAAAAGATTTGAGACTGAACTTCTGCATACATAGTGAGCCGTTTTTGAATTGTACAGAAGACAACAAATCGTTTCTCAAATACAAATATTACAACGGTAACTGATCATCAGTGGGATTCCTAAAATGTGTGCAATTCTACAATTGGTTTCGGCTCCATTAAATCCCAATTATGTGTAATGCAAAATGTATATATATAAATGAAGGCAAATTATTTGGAAGAAATTTCAAATCAAGATATGCGGCGTTTATTTTAGCCAGTGTTTCTTGTAGAGAAGACAGGAACAATCACTACCATAACATGACTATGCAAATGTCGCCAGAACTTGCAGTCGTTTTTCCCTTTTCTTTATTATTTTCTACCAATCTCTTGCTTGTTCTTTTTCTTAAAAAAATGTCAAAATGTGGAGCACTTGTAAACTACATGTATTAGTGTTACTTTCTTCGGCTTGTACCCAGGCTTTGACACTCTGATCCGGATTTATGTGAGATTGTATTACAATTTCAGTTGTTCATATTGGTCTTTAAAGTCCAAAATGTGATTCTCAGCAAATTAACTTTCACTTTTTCCAGTTAAAACGTACTTAATAATTTTTCCATAAAGTCCAACAAGTATCTTTGTGGAGCTAACTGCACTGTTCCCTTGATCCAGGTTATGTCAGCTTCAAGTATCCTGCTCCTGTGTGTGTTCCCTGGAATGAAATTTACAGATTGTCTCAATCTATGTTACACTTTGCATTGGAGCAGGAAGTACCCACCCTGCAGCCAAGTACTCTACATAAATAACATTGAGAGTGGGTTCAGTTATTATTAATGTGAAGAGAAGGCTTTATGCCGAGCTGGCCTAATGTTCAATCGCGCTTCTTGTTGCTACGATACTGGTTACACAAAAAGGACAGACTCCTTATGACAACTCTCATCTGCAGGCCGTTATAAATAAGGTGAGTAAGACAGTTATTAACTGCCACCATCAAGTGTATGGGGTTGTCATATCCTATAGCTTATAGGTGGCACCTTTCATGGTATTAGTCTCGGGTTCATTAACCCTACCCGGCCCGGGAGAACTTTCTTGATATTCAAGGTACAACCACCAAATCTAGTAACTTTTTTCCAAAAATTTATTGGAGAACAAGATCCTTGGAAAACTTTGCGTCAAGGGTATCACTTGTTGCGATGGCAACACCGTTTTCGACGCCATCTTTGGTCAAATTTTGACGTTTTTCATATTTCTTGTGTTTGACACAGTGCAAAACTGTGAAATTGAAGTGCTGTCAAGTTGCAGTACCGTCAAGTTTACAGATTATCTACACAAGCTAGTTGTTCCATACTTTACAGCAACCGCAATTAAATAGGGTAGAATAATATTACCGGCCTCGAATACTGCGGTCAGTTACCTCGTCCGAACGTGTGACTTTTTTACTTTCAAAGATAACACGGCTCCTTTAAAACGGTTTAAAAAGGTTTGTTTGAAACTTCATATAGGCTACACAGGAGGAATCTCACAGCGGTTAGACACCGATGTGCACAGCGTTGTGACAGCGAAAACGAGCACAGCGCTGTGGCAGCGAAAACGAGCCGAGCGTTGTGACAGCGATGGTGCTGCTAGTAATGTTACAGTGCTGGCAGTGACAACGCTGGGACAACAGTGGTAGTGACAGTGCTGAGATAACGATGTGCACATTAGTGTGTTAGCGATGGCAACTGACAGTGCTGTGACAGCGATGTGCACATTAGTGTGACAGCGATGGCAACTGACAGTGATGTGCACATCGCTGTTACACTAGTGTGAACATCGCTGTCACAGCGCTGTTAGTTGTCATCGCTGTCACAGCACTATCAGTTGCCACCACTGTCACACCAGTGTGAACATCGCTGTCACAGCGCTATCAGTTGTCACCGCTGTCACAGCGCCGTCAGTGTTACCGCTATCACAGCACTGTCAGTTGTCACCACTACCACACTAATGTGCACAGTAATGTTACAGCGTTGCCATCGTCATCGTTGTTGCAGCGTTGTTGCCATCGCTGTCACAGTGCTATCTAGGCCATTGCTGTCACAGCGGAGCTAAGTACATCGTTGTCACACTAGTGCCAATTGTCACCGCTGTGACATTAGTGTGGACAGCACTGTGATAGTAGTATAAACCTCAACCGCTGCGGGATTCCTCCTTGTATGACGCATCAGCCTCACAGGACTCTTTTTCCCATACATCTATTGGGGTTTTGATAAAAGGCGGCCGGTGGCCCGATTGGCGGCCCACTTATGGCTCGGGCCACATACTACAAAACATACAAAAAAAGTGAAATCTGACTTGAGGCTCCTGGTCAAATCGTTCTTTTTAAAATAAAGAATGAAGACAAAGTCACAACCAATAGCCTTTTAAATATTGTAAACAAATAGCCCGAAACACAGTAGATTTTTAAATATTCTAAACAAATAGCCCGGATAACTAAATAAATAGACAGATAGATATTGTAAAATAGTCAGATAGTTTACACAGGTAGATAGGTAGTACATCTTATAATCATGTAATTTTATTGTTTTATTTGAGTGCCACTAGCTTATCAGTATTACTGACATGTGTCACCCTCTGGAAACAAAAATTGTTGTTTATTATAGCCGACTATCGCCCACAGAGCAGCTTTGGAAATGGAGGGGTTGTGACTGGAGTCGTAGGATGGGAGCTAAGGAGGAGTTTGTGGAATCGCTTGAAATGCGTCTTGAACTACGAAACACGTTTAGTTGGTCATTCCGAGTCAAAAATTTATGAAAAAAGTGTGTATGGGGGCAGGGGGAGGCGACTTTATACCCCTTCCACAGCCTGTCAAACTCACGTGTTTGGAAATTGTTGCTTCGCCCGACCGCAGGCCACCTTTTAGCAAGACCCTTTATTTGTATCTCTCACTAATTAACTCACTAATTAGCTAAAAACAGTAGTTTTGCTCATGTGCGAACTAAGACAAAACACCCGTGGATCAGGTCTTGCGAACCGAGCTACTAATAACAAGCAATAGGGCAACCGCTGTAAAAATCATATCTGTTCTGTACAGTACAGTAGTCAAATGAATGTGAAATTTTTTCCCGTCTCTGCGTATTTTTTCTAATGTACTTGTTCATTTAATCTTATTGCACTTTAAGCAATCTCCTGCTAGCAACAGTTTTCCTAATTTTGCTTTTGTTATTTCATAATTAGTATGGGTAATCGAATGGTTTGGAGTGCAATTCGGGATCAATCAGCTCATAATATTTCAAAGACTAACCTAAAATTGAACGAACGAAGCGAGTTCAATTTGTGGTCTTTGACAATTTACGAGTGATGATTAATCCCGAATTGCACGAACAAACCTTTCGATTACTTGTCAGTAATATGCATTCATGAAAGAAAGAAAGTTTGCGAATCGTCGCGTAAAACTCCTCGAGCACTGCGTTCAGCTCTTCAGGTTTGTAATTTCCCATGTTGTCATCATGTCCTGACTGATTTGCCCAAGATTTCCACACTTTGAGCCAGTTTGTACTTATCACTGTGTTCTTATTGGATGCTTTGTCTTTCCAAGTTTGAATTAGGTCTTCGTTGCACTCGGCAAACCTGGCCGCCATTTTGTTTGTTTACAACCGGTGCAAATTATATGTTATTGCACTGTTTTGATTTGTAACTGCACTGTTTGGGATTAACAGTGGGGCTCTTAGCCAATCAGACTGCAGTAATTTTTCTATGCATATTACTCAGTAACTTACTGACAGGCAGAGATCTCTCATGCCCCCTCTTGATATGGGAGATGCCTGGTTACCATAAACGTTTTTTCTAACCTATTATATAAAGGCCACCAGTCTCGATTAGTCCCAATGGTTATTACAGGTGGCCAACACTTTTAAGTTAAAACAGCCTGTAACTTATTTTTCTGATTCCTTTCCTTTATTATACCTGTGATAATAAGTTGCAAGTTGATTTGGCTCTCAAACTTTCGAATGCAACATGTAAAATCGCTTTCATTTTCCCGTCAAAAAGGCGGATGTAATAATAATAATAATAATATGTTTATGCACTTTTTGGTAGCATAATCGCTAAATTACAAAAGGGGTCAGTAACTTGAACATGCGTAGTAGCAAAAGATGAGCGACCAGATGAAAAAGTGCACGTCCTACAAAAAGAGAAGTTGTTTACTTCTGTTCTCATTGGTTAAAATCTCCTTTATTTTCGCACCGCAATTCCCAAGGGGTAGCAAACTCGATTAGTGCAAAGTAAGGGTTGTATACATTTTACCGGTTTTCATTTTCGCGTGCAATGTAAACTAAAAAAGTCTTCTTTTAAAAAATACTCACTGTTTCCTTTTAATCTAGATGCTTGTAATATTCCAGGGAGAAACTTTTATGCTGCTAAACTCAAAGGCGAATTAGAACGCTTTGGGTGGAAAAGTAAATTTCCTCCAGAGTTTCTGATCAACTAATAACAGAATTCGGATAAATATACTTAGCTCACCAAATTGCGGGGACCAAATCTTCAACAGCTGCTCATAACACAGTGATATGGCACCCATAATTCCATTTGTAATCTCAGTTTTCAGTTTTGACGGGCGTCCAGGACGTGATACTTTTAAAAAAATCAAAAACTAAATAAATGTACAATAAATTATACATTTCCTTCTTGCTTAATTTTGTCCGTTATTATCGGAGATATGCTGATTCATACTAACGCATAGGAAAAGAGTGTACTAATGTTGAACGAAAAACATATGTGGTAGCCCGGCTCAGCTTTGTCAGCGGCTACAAAGAGTATATGTTATACAACCGCATTTACTCGGTCATGAAAACATACCCATTTACCGTTACGTATTATTGAACTTCTTAGAATGGTAATCCATCTGTACAAAAAAAAACCAATTACTTTACGGTAGAGCGGTGGAGAGAAACAAGTTACAATTCAAAACCAAAATCAGAAACCTTTTATTTGATATTCTGAAAATAGCTGACGACTATATTGATATTTCACAAATTGTTGAGCCATTAAGCAGCTCAATAAATAACTTAATTTATTTTAATTAAGGCTTAATACAAACTTTTGACATTCAATATCATTAGTACTTTTTTCTCTTTTTTTGCTTTTCTGTAAATTTAATTTAATTTATAAACCTATCTAAATTACTCCCGTTTTGAATAATATGTTTAACTAATTGCGGGTAGTAATTATTTTGTAATTTGTATTGTTTAAAGAATAATAAATTGTTGTTGTTGTTGTTGTTGTTGTTGTTGTTGAGTGGGCATTATATTTACTATATAATGTTAACTAAGCGTAAGACCCAAGCCCAGCGACATGGAAGCTTTGATTCAGGAATAGCCGGGAATGTGATGACGATGCCTGCCTTGTCACTCAACGGTGTCCAGGCAAACTGATCCGTCAAACCAAGCATTTGAACCGTGGTCTCCCCACTCGTGATTGGCTCAGCCAGTTTGAGGTATCCAGAGCTCGGCCAATCCAAGACAATCGCGTAAACTGCATCTGCCTTTGTCGTGTACCTTTTGGAAGAACAAAGGTTTAGGTCTTTAGTATTTTCTAGAATACAAGACGTTTCTGCTTACGTACACCGTGAAAACCTGGATGAAAATACTTACTAGCCTGGAAACTGCCTGAGAGCTGAAAAGAGAAAAAATGAAAGAGAAACGGAACAAGTGAAGGAGAGGGACAAACATTTGGAAAAGCAGATTTTATTACCACATGGCAACGTTCTATATCAGTGGAGGTTTCTGGGCAACTACCCACCTACCCCTCCCTTAGGTTTGAGTTAGAGTCAAGGTTGGGGTTAGGTTTAGGTTTAGGTTTGGGGGAGGGGTGGGTGGGTCATTGCCCAGAAACCTCCACTGATCCAAAGCTCTAAAGTTCAAAGAGACAAATGAAGCATTTCTTCTAAGCTATGTTTGAGTTGGAGATGCTACTTCGCCTCCTCGTCGCTGCAAACGCATGGTGCATGAAGGCAATTGATGGTGAGGGAGCTCTAGTGGGGGCAGCTGTCCAGCAAATCACATACCATATTCCAGGCGTCATTGTATCATTCTGTGCTCTCCACGGCTTGCTGGAGTATATCGCATCTCCACTGACCTTCAACCACTGACCCAACTGAAGCAGCCGCTCTTGAAATATTGGATCAATCCTGCCGTCCGGCGTTGGGCCAACATTGATCAACATATTGCCTCCGCAGCTGATGAAGGAAAGCACGCAAACACTCAGAAATCAATTTGGCTGCTCCTGGAAGATTTTCTCTCTCACCGTCTTTCGAGGTGTTTCAGAATGTGCACAGCGGTCACCAATGGGTAACACCAAGGCCAGCAGGAATTTATGGGATCTCATTTTGCACTATGAAACTATATTTGTTGTATCAACAAGATTACAACCACGATAAGTGTTGATAATTTGATCAAATAACATTCACTATTAAACGAAATCCGAGTACCCATCATGCTTAACAAACCTGGTACTGCAGTTGTTCTACTGCCTAATGGAGCTTTGCAGAAATCAACTCTTATGGAAATATTTAGCTGTTCATTGTATAGAAATCTGTTCCTACAAGACGTCAATTGTGTGTCAGTCAATACACAGGCACAGAACTTTATATTTTTCTTCCAATTTACGTTCAGTTCATTCGTCTCATTAGGTTGGTTACAAAAGGTTTCTATTGACAAAATTGACAATTTACAACCCAGATGAAATCAAGTCTGCACCTCTTACAAACTAACATGGATGAAAGTGATGAAAAAAATTGTTACACGTCAATGTGTTCAGTGAGCAATTGACCAAAGCAGAGCGGGCACGCCTTCTCTAAAAACCATAGCTTTGTTATGAGAGGTTTTTACCGCGGATAAATAAAGGATTTCATTCATTCATTCCAGATGTTTTAACTTTTCAAAATGTTTTGAAAGTTACCTCTACTCTCTTTTCTTACTCAATCTTCCATTCCATCAACTATTGAACATTTCCCTTTCTTGTCCTTTATTTTCCATTATTTCACGATTCCCTATATAGTTACAAAACTTTAGCTGTATGTTCTCCTGAAAACCAATTGCCACAATTTACAGATAGAAACTTTGTTAAACAAATCAATATAAATAAATAAATAAATAAATATTAATTTCTTCAGCAGTAAGTCAGTACCTCACTGTTGATGCAAGAAGGTCAATTAGGTTATCCATACTGAGAAAGTCATCCGCTGTAGTGTTACGTCGGTAGCCCCACGATTCTTTGTCGATTGTCATGGCATTTTCCCACTTATGTTTCTGAAGTACTCCTAAAGGTAAACGGTACATATTTAGAAAATTCTGGGGAAATGTTTGGTCTTCGTCGGTGAGCAAGTCCAACATTGACAATAAAAAGTAAAGTTGAAAGGTGTGTTCGCTGACATGTTAGGCAGGGCATCGATTTACATTCTATTGCACCCCGCCGATCAATAGAATTCACTGTATCTGACGTTTTACCAGTGACTGTGGTGATATTATACACATAGACAGCTTCTCAATTGGACTGTACTTGTACCTCTGGAGGCAAACATGAGTACTCAACCCTCATAGTACTGTACACACATAGAATCTTACCTGGACTGTACCTGTCAGCATATGTGAATACCCCAACATAATGACGCATACACCCCACCCCACCCTCCTGGGTCATTAGTGTTGATAGTCATGATCTGTCCTTTGGTATGGATGGACCCTATTATATGATACAGAAAATAGAATCTTACCTGGACTGTACATGTCGGTATATGTGAATACCCCAACATAGTGATATATACACCTCACCCCACCCCACTAGGTCATTAGTGTTGATAGTCTGTCCTTGGGGGATGGACCCTATTATATGATACAGAAAATAGAATCTTACCTGGACTTATCTGTTGGCACATGTGAACACTCCACCACGATGACACGTGCACCCCACCCCACCCCGCTGTCTGTACTTGGTGTGTATGGAGCCCATCATATGACACAGAAAATGGAATCTTACCTGGACTGTACCTGTCAGCACACGTGAACACTCCGCCATGGTGGCACATGCAACCCACTCCCCACCGGTCATTAGTAATCACTGTGTCCTTCACAGGGCTGTAAATTTAACACGTGGCTTTAAGTTAAACATATGATATGTCAACTGTGTACATTGAAAGATGACATTTTATTGCTCAAAGGTAATATTTTCTGAAAGTTTGAAGTAGTTTTTTGCAAATAAAACCTAAAAAGCAACAGTAGTCAAATTGAATTTTGTTACACATATAAACCAAGCTAAAACATACCTGGTCGAAGTTTAAATATCTAGTGACTCAAAGCGGACTTTTTCTCATTAACTCTTAATACTTATTGTGAAAAAGATGTCGAACTGCCAAACGAAAAAATAAAATGGCAGACAAAAATATTCGTTTGGATTACAGCCATTACTAGCTTACGGCTTTCATTAATTTCTCAAGTTTTTGGCTGTTAAAAATTTGTAATGGCGGGTAATAAACAATTTGGAAGACTAGTTTTTAAAAAAACTGTTTTTTCTGCGCTGGCCAGCAAGCTAAATATGGGGTTTTGATCAACAAGGGTTGATATGGTATGTTTTTCGCCGTAAGGTTTGGTGTAAAGCTGACGTTTCGAGCATTTGCCGTTCGTCAGAACAGACTCACCCATAAATAAATTTGAAATGACAGGCCATATTTTTCCCCTGTTTCAGGCCCTGTACAGATAACACGTACCTACCTTTCATTGTACAGCCACGCAATGAACTCTTTGCTCTTCCAGTACGTGTCATTGGCCTCCCAGTCTCCATCCGACCAGATGTACTCTGGTCTGTAGGTCTTAACAATGTCGTACAGTTGAGGGATCATAATGTCCTGAAGTGACAGTTATTAATGTAAATAAACAACCTAGTGGTCTTCACCTTAAAAATGGTGTGACATACTCACATCAACATACTGCTGCGTTTTGAAGTGGTTTGTCTTGTCCTCGAGGTAAAGTGGATTAAACCACTCATATAATGAAAAGTACAGACCAAACGTCACATTTGTTCGTTTGCGCACTGCTTCTGCCAGGTCACCTGTGGAAAAAACAGTCTTCAGAAAAAAATGTTGCTGATTTGTCTTGACAGACACAGTCAACAATCTTGTGGTCAATGGGATTGATTTGTGACCCTCCCCCTCCTGTCAATAGAGAGCTTAAGTAACAAGGACGCGAACGTCAAGGAGAACGTTACAAAACAACAGACTTAATTACAGAATACAATGACTTTACGTGGGAATGCAACCAGCTGGCCACTTTTCCCCGTCGTCTTTAGAAAACAGAACGTGAAAAGCTCAATTCTGGAGTTTTGTAGAGAACGTGAACGTTAGAGTATGAATCATTTCAATCTTCGTGCGGCTTCAAAAATGAAGCTACAAGAAGTCTTGACATCGTCCAAGTTCAGCGCAGTACAGAGATATCTCTTAAGAGAAGGTACCCGATATTCTTTGAGATATTTAGAAGTTTTTGAGAAATTTAGAAAATCTGAGGAAATTTAGAAAAAAAATGTGGATTCTTAGAGCAATTGTCACATATAGTTACTTGATAAGAGCCGAAAAACGATTTTTTATATCCTTTTATCGGGCTGTCTTCACAAGTCTTCAGGTTTTTGGCAATTTTCGAGGCCACGGTTCTATTTACGAGCCAGCGATACTACATATTCAGCAGATTTAGCGTTCGGCAGTATATCCCACAATTCCATTGCTACAGCAATAGCGGACGAAATAGTCGAAGTGGTCGAAGTGGAACGCAGAG
Source organism: Parazoanthus atlanticus (assembly GCA_025448195.2). Classification (NCBI taxonomy): domain Eukaryota; kingdom Metazoa; phylum Cnidaria; class Anthozoa; order Zoantharia; family Parazoanthidae; genus Parazoanthus; species Parazoanthus atlanticus. The sequence continues at coordinate 22,217 of JAOEHT020275432.1, forward strand.
TAGATGAAGTTTATTTCTGTTTTATCTCCCTTAAAGCCACCAACCGCAAGTATTTGTCTAGAAAGAGAAAGATCTTCAAACTCAATGAAAAGCGAGCCCAGGCCCCGGTTGCTCGAAGGCTGGTTAACTCTTAACCAACGGTTAAATCGCTTAACCAGTGATTAAAATTTATCCAAGAGTTAGTTTCGGTTGCTCGAAAGCAGGTTAACGATAACGATGGGCTAATTTTTCTCTAACCGTTGGTTAAATTTAACCAACCTAGCGAGGTCGGTTAAATAGCTAACTCGACGTTAAAATAAAAAAATGGCGGCTAATTTGCTTTTCGGTTAGTGTTGGTTGTGGGAGTTTTAACTCCACAGAGGACCTATTAAGAGTCTATGTGAATGAGCAATTATCCACAAGGTATAGGTTCAGTACGGAGTGCGTTATTGCATACACTAATAAATTGCCAGCTTATAAATAAGAGGAAAACTAAATGAAATGGGTGTTCCTGGCTAGTTTTTGTCAATAGCGCGGTGGACTTGTCGTAAGTTGCGAGTGTTTCTCAAATGAGAGAAATTAGCTAATTCTTACACAATATAAATACAATCTGTGGCTGCTGAGAATCAAAGTTCGATCCTTTTTTGAAAGAAAAGTTTATTCTGACTTCAGTTCAAACAAAACAGCATACATCAATCACGTTAAACAGTCAGTAACCAAGAACAAAACCAAAAACAAACTTAACTCTCAAAGCTGCTCCTCTACCGAATTCATCTAACAATCATCTTTGATTTGCTGGTTGTGGTCAAAATAACAGCAAGCAGATTACACATTGATGAAGGTCTATTCGTAACTAATATCGCAACAATAAAGACTAATACTGAATCGATAAAAAGCAGCTGAAATTGTGTGACACGAGTCGGGTTTGTAAACTTTTAATGGGGACGATCCTCACAAAATTCCCGCCAAAGACCAAAAGAACGGGAAACCAAGTGGCGCGCGGCCGCGGTGCTCGCTAGTTTTGCCGCCTTTTCCACGAAGTGCGCGGAAAAACTTGCAAACGTTGCAAAAGAAACTTGTTAAACTTGTTTGGGAAAGGTTAAAGTTTGGGTTATTTTATTTAACCATTTGTTTGCTAACCAGCGGTTAGTTTCAACTTAACCGACCTTTGAACAACGGAAATTTAACCTGCGGTTAGTTAACCAACGGTTAGCTAATTTAACCAACCGTTAGCGGCTAACCATTGGTTAAGTTAACCAGCTTTCGAGCAACAGGGGCCAGGAATTCAAAGATGAGTCATTTACCGCACAAGCGACGGGAGGACTGTTTTGTATGTCGTGTCGTGAGATTATTTCTGTAAAAAAAGCAGAATATCATTGTGTATGTTTCCAGCAAGAAACACAAGGAAAACAAAGAAAAACGTTTGCTGACCAAGAAGAAGGACGAAGATATTAGAAAGGCAATGGAAAAGTATGATGATGTGAACCACCCAACGGGAGAAACACTTCCTTCTACTACAAGATTGTTCAGGGTGAAGTTTGTTAAAGTGTTTTTGAAGAGCGGTACACCTTTGAGTAGGGCCGAATATTTCAGAGATCTATTTGAGGAGGTGGGATACCCACTTACTTCTAGTTCGAACATGCGAAAAATGTGTTAAAAAACATTAGAAAAAAATTGATATTCCTGAGAAATTTTCAAGAAATTTAGAGCAAATTGAGAATTTGGATGAGAATTTCCAGAAAGATATTTGTATCTAGGCCTATTTTCGTACCCAGAGCCCACACTGCCTACGGCCAAACGAAGGGCTCTGGCCGCATCGGTAATGGCAGTCAGAGATTCTCAGACTTTTGGTCGAAACTAAAAATTACTCACTTCGCGGCAGGGAGAATGAATGTTGCCAGCCCGTGGTTAATTTGAAAAGATTTAAACGATCTGTGTCAGATCCGAGGTGTATGATTAAGAACGATGCACAAAATTTCAGAAAGTCTGAGAATCTCTGACTGGGTACGAGAGTGGAGCCTCCCAAAGCCCACGCGGCCTACGGCCAAACGAAGGGCACTGGCCGCATCGGTAACAGAAGTCAGAGAACGGGCGCCTTTCATTCAAGCCCAGAGAATTAAATAAATTGTCTAAAACCCAACACATAACCCTAATATTTTGTGGCTATCAGACGAGTGTCTCAGTGTACAGTAGCAAAACCGAAATTCGAGTTCTTTGGGGAAAGGAAAAACCTAGAGCTAACGGTCCACAGCGATAGGAATTTGTTTAGAGGCCGATCATTCAACTGTTGAGGGGTGGAGGTGATTTTGAAAAAAATATTCTGCAAGCGAACGCGAAAAGAAAAAATTCTCGAACTAAATTTCGCATTAAAGCCCCTGTACTTTGACGAACTAAAATTCCTGTACCATTACAGCGAATTAAAAAAAACTGCCCATGTATTGCACCGACAAGATCATCTCCGCCCTCCCCGTCCTCAAAAGTTTCCCCTAAACGAAATTGACATGATGACCTGGGAACAGTTTTGACAATGGTATAATGCCCTTAGAAGAAAACAGTTAAAACTGAAATACTTTTGTTCATATCGCGTTCACGTAGAGGACGGCAGAGTGTGGTTATAGGTTTGTGCATATTTTTACTTTGATAGCAAGAAATTCGTACTTGTCCGTGTATCTGAACACGTGCGTCGAGGAAATACGTTTTTCCTGGCTCCGTTTCTTAGAAAAATCATGAATAGTTTTATTTGATTGATGCAAAAGATTTTTGCAAAAAAGTCACAACAGTGGTTGCATGATTGTTTTAAATGTTACAAACTTAAAACCGTTTGACATGTTTAATCCCAGACGTTTCAGAAAAGGTTTACAAATGATTTAGAGGTCAGAAAATGCTTGATAAATCTCCCGTAAGTCCAAGACGATTCTACACATCAATAGTGTTTGTTATTACGTCGACAAATTGCTCAGAACATCAATTATAATCTGGAACCTCATTTGTGCAGGCCGTGGGATTGTTACACGCTGTTTATTATATATTTATCCCAACCATTTCACTACTCAGGTTGTATCGACTGTTGAACAAACAGCAGTTTGATACTGCAGAAGTGTTTGCAAGGCAGTTTCAGCTTGATGTCGAGGTAAGTTGAAGAAGAGAGGAAAAAAGCTGAAATCCTTTCCTGAGCCAGGTGGCTTACGAAGCTGGCGCTTATCTCCGGTTTAGTTCCGTAGTGTAATGCGGATGAGAGTCTGTGACTCCTCCTGGACAGGACACTAATCCATCGCAGGTTAGCCCCCCAGCAGAAGCTGGTACTCATTTATACAGCTGAGTCGACTGGAGCAAGTCGAGTAAAGTGCCTTGCTCAAGAACACAACACAGTGGTCAGGCCGGGGTTCAAACTCACGACCTTTAGGTTACGAGTCAGACATGCTAACTACTCGACCACTGCGCCGCCGACTCATACAGAAAAAGCTGTCAATATAATCCAGTTTAAGGTGATTTGCTCTTGATCTGGATGGTTTCCTGTGTCTGTTTGTTCCTGAAAAAGTGACGACAAACTTTCAGGGCTTGTACTTATGCAGTTGCAGAACTCTAAGATGTTTTATCCGGCAGTGTTTATTTCGCAGCGTTCCATATCTTTTGACTGTCGTTCTTAGATCCATTAATAATATTACAGTATTGCTTTGACTTCAGCTTCCTTTCCTCCAGATCGGCATAGTTGCGTAACTTCCTGTACATTCCCCAGTGATTGTATTTTATTCCTTCTTTTTAGAGAAAGCTTAGCGTTTCTCTTTCTGAATAGTATTTCTGGGTGCTTAAATAGTTTTAGATAAACATTTTGCACATTGCCCTGTTGAAAAGCACTCTCCAGTGTTGTAGGCCAACCGTGTGAAGGTTTTAATTATTATTGTTATTATTATTGTTATTTAAAATTAATATTATTAACAAAACAAAACAAGAGAATATTAAAGCAGTTAACATCATCATTATTATTATTATTAAAATAAATAAGTATTATTATTACTACTACTATCATTATTGTTGATACTATTGTTGTTTTTGTTATTGTTATTATAATTATTGTTGTTGTTATTATTATTATTATTATTATTATTATGTTAAAGCTATCCATGTTAGGTACCTTGTTGACAAGTATCGATTATTGCTAGTTTTCCTGTCTGGTGGCTTTTGGTTACGATAAACGCAATAGTTTAATGCATGCAAACTGATATTTGACTTTTGAATTTTTCAGTTGGTATTCAAAGTAAAAGTTAACTTTATACTGGACAAGGTTTCGCCTTGGAACAACAACAACAACGAGCTTACGCTTGTGGATAATGAAGAGGAGTTTTCTCCAGTTCCTGAACTAAAGAAGTGCTTTGCGAGTATTACAGTTAGGTTCACATTTTCTTGGCTCATATCCTCGTAAACCTTGTGTAGTGTTGGATGTATGACATCCAACGTTAGCAACCTATCATATGTTGTTTGCACTTGTACAGGGGTCAATTTTTAATAATGAAACTGTTTTGCAGTTGTTTAACGTTGAAGATGTTTCTTTCCTTGAAATTAATGATAATAACTGTATTTATACGTGGTAATTAGTTTGACCGTTTTAAACCGGCGCATAAATAGAGCAAGAGTTGTATCAGTTCTAGCGTCATTGTCCAGTGCGTTCCAAAGCCGTATTGCCCCATTTGAAAGATGCATTTTAAGATGGTTACTCTTGGGCTTCGGAACGCAAAGGCAGTTAACAGATCTAAAATTATAATTCCTTAATACGTTTAACGAAAAAAGTATTTTAGGTTTAGTTACAAAATCGGGATAATCATTATAAACTAAATACAACACTTTACGTAAGTAAAAATGGCTTAACGTCTTCCAATTAACTGCACTCCTGACAGAATTAGACGATATATTCCCGTCAACATCATGTATAATTCCCTTTAAGATTAAGCGGAGAATATGACAAAGGTAATTCTGACGTCAGAACTAGAAAGGATATACTTTTCAAACCATCATTCTTAGCTTTGAAGAAGTGTCGTATGGATTACAAGAGCGTACTTAAGGAGGCATTACCAAGGCAAAATGCTAATATTTGCGTTACCTCATTTCTGCAAATAAGGCCATATTTCATTAAATAAACTACTTGGCTAAAATGTTCCACAAGCATAACGGAATCAATGATTTTAAAATGAAGTGCAGGAAATGAGTTATAATTAACCCCTATGGTGCTTGAAATAGGAACGACTTTTAGAACTTTTTTATCTATACTTAGAAGCTTGAACTGGAAGATTTTAGACGTTTTACATGTTTGCTTGACATTTGTACTTGTACCTAGGAGTTTCTATTATTCGTTATGTGTAGAAAATAAAAAAGAATTTATAAAAGTCGTTCCTATATTTTCGTGCATGGTATAGTTTCCTTTCACATATTGCTGCAACTTGTTTTGTTTCTTTGTCAACTTTGGTGATATCTTTTGTTTTTCGAAGATATTTGTCCCAAATTGTAGCAATTTCTTGACAAAGGCTTGAGAAAGGCCCTTTATGTTTTAACTACTGTACCTTCGGACTCATTCAGGTCTTTCTGTTTTGACACAGGCTGACAGTTACGTAGTAAACTGCTGCTTGCAGTCAACACTTTCGACCATAGAGGAGACTTTTGAGTTGCTCAGCTATTCAAGGAGCAGGGTAAGAGAGATACACTTGGGATCTGTGTGTGTTCAACTGTACATCGCATACTACAGTGAATCACTCACTACAGTTCCGCTTTGAAATTTCCTTCTCTTTTAGCGTTGTTGATATTTGTACGCACAGTTTAAACTTTCTGTTATTCATTGCAAAAATAAGCATTAGTAATTGAAGGTCGTGCGAATAAGGCAATTTATTAAATACCAAACACTGGATATTGAATTTCTGGTAATCTGATTGGCTCTCTACTCAAGGTATAAATCCTATA
>JAOEHT020275433.1:0-18518 GCA_025448195.2 Parazoanthus atlanticus
TGTTTGAAAGTTTTCATTGATCTTTACGGAACTGAATGTTTAAATAGTCGAAATGTTAACCAACATGCGTTGCCATAGCAACAAGTGATAACCTTGACGTGCTCCCCATTAAACTTTAGTAAAAGTCACCAGATTTGGTGGTTATTACTTAAATATAAAGAATAATATCGATGGCTAATATCAGCGCGGACATTTTATTCAATTAGTTATTTTACCAGACAGTAATTTCAGTTTTTGTAAACTTTCACAGAATGCGATTTAGATATGTGAGAACACAATTGTGTAGTGTTTACAAGTATAATTTTATAAACACATCAAACCAACATCACACCAGATAATCCTATATCGAAGTTGACACATTTTAATGAGCGACCAGTACTCAAATTCATTCACTTGACACATATTATATAATTCCAAAGTATAAAAAGAAGGTCATATTACACTTCTCAAGAAGAAAACATATTTCAATTAAACATTAAGGTGTTTGGGAACCTGGGTATATTTTTCAATATATACATTTAGATGTTCCTCAAAAATAACTCGGCATGTCCACGTATATCATGCTCTAAAGGAGGTCTCACTGTACACACTGTTCTCGCCCTAAACTTATACTTTGAAAAAAATCAGAAACTGGTCACCCTCCGTCAGTTTGTTTCACATAGTCAACAGTCTTATGTGCTCTGTGGTCACTAAATCTTACAAACCCTTAACTGTACAATTTTGAAAAAAAATTTTCACATCTTCAGGTGCATTCAACAAGCATACAATGCAATTCAACTTAATCAGCAATTCTTACTGACCCCCACCTCCCAAAATACTTTTAAAATAAAACCTTAACCAGTTATAGATATTTTAAGGACTCAAATGATATAATTTAACTCAGCACTTGCTCAGCAAAAAAATGGAGCGGACCAGAATATGCTGATAGTTTCTTGGATCCAATTGATTATTCATTGCGGAAGAGTCTACTCAGAATTTACGCAGCAAATAAATGTTGTGGATTTAAATAATCATTCATTGCGCAGCATTTGTGCAGCATTTAAAAGGGGCTATTTTTTGCTTACTATACTACTTAGGCATCTGTTCGATAACAGTATAACAGCCATTGCCAAGGACGCATTTACAGGATTAACGTCGTTAAGAATACTGTAAGTAACACGGCTACAATTGTCAGCCTAATAACACGTCATTCGATTTTTATTTTCTTTTATCTATGGTTCACACAAGTTTATAATCACTAATCATTACCATCGTTTTTTCTGCTACTTTACTTTAGAAAACAAGTTTTCAGTCTGGACTTTGGTTTTGGGCTTTGGCTTTGGCTGCCATGCCTTTTGCCATTTAATTCCCCGGGGATTGAGTGAAAATCCGCAATTTGCACGATTTGTAAAATTTGAATTTCGTTAAAAGTCGCAATAACTTAAATTAAGTGGCTTTGCACCCAAAAGAACTGATTAACGGACAGCATATCTGAAGGCATAGAAAACAATTGTTATTCAAAAATTTGCTGACATGTACATTTTCAGATTGAAAAAGCACCATACTAAGCATGCTAAGTTTATTCCAACACTCTTCATTAATTCTGCGTCAATTAAAATGTACACAAGATCTTAAATCATATTTGGCCAACAAAAAAGTAAAGAGTGGGCAGTTTTCTTATGTCATCTGACGTAACACTTGACATAATTAACTACCATTAGATTAGTACTGACTTGTATAATTAGCACAACCATTTTGGTGTGGATAGCACTAATGCTTTTAAAACTTTATGCCTCGGCTACTTTTTTCAACCCACCAACCCAGTCTCAGGAGCTCCACAATCGTAAAGGACCAGTCTAAACACAGTTAAATGAAGCAAAGGATTACCGTCAGTGAAGTTTGAGAAATTTCAAAGAACGAAAGAGAGAGGTTTGACGATTCGATCGATGTTGTGGAATTTGCTATGATTGGCTAATTTAACAATTACATGCAATTTGGTTGACTATTCCCAAAAGTGTACTTCAGTTTTAGGTTCCAGCAGAAACATAATAGGATGGCGCTGAAAATATAAACAAGTGTATGGAAAGGCAATAAACCGCTGTTGAAACACGAATATTACAAAACGATTTTAAGAATAGAATGTGGAAAGTATGTTGTACTCTAGGTTGGTTTTGGTTTTAGCGTATTTGCTCGTGAAGGGAAACTTTTGTCCTGTCAGTATTAACCATGCTAAATCTCGCCACTGTGCAAAGAATGGCAAAAGATTAGATATTTTATTTATTTTTTGAAGGAAGACTCAGGGTGAGTTTTACAAAAGTCCCCTTAAATTGCAGAAAGAAGGTTATTTTCCTTTTATTTTCTTAGTTATCGGTTTGAACACTCAATAGTTTGTAGTAAATTGTAATTCGTCCTAGAAATTTAAATTTGTCAATATGCGCAGTTGAGTTGCGCAATGCAAAACAGAAAATGACCTTAAAATGCATCATTAAATCGTTTGGTCGATCTTAAAGTTCATATTTGGGTGGCACTTATATATAATCGAGGGTGCATATAACCAAACGAGCCCGTAAGCGTAGGAGATTAAGACCAAAGGGGCTTACTATAAAGGAGCTTATAACCGAGGGGCTTATCAAGGAGGCTTATAATTGAGTGGAAATAAAATCGAAGGGGCATATAACCGAAGGAGCTTACATAACCGAGGGGGATTACAACGAAAGAGCTTATTACGAAAGAGTTATAAACCGGGGGGGCTAGTAACCAAGGTGGCTTATTATTGAGTGGGCATAAAACCGAAGGGGCTTATAACCGAAGGTGTTTAAAACCGAAGGAGCTTACATAACCGAAGGGTTTTATAACCAAGGAGCTTATAACCGAAGAGCCTATAACCAAAGGAGTATATAACAAAAAGTACTTATAACCAAAGAAGGTTATAAACGAGAAAGTTTTTAACATAAGATATTTACAACCAAGAAGTCTTGTAATCGAGTGTGCTTATAAAAGAGGTACTTTATTAATAACTGAAATGGCTCATAAATGGCCTAGCTAAAGAATCCCGAAAATTCGTCCAAAATGCTATCCGGATAATTTCCCAAAAAGTTCTTTAAATCTCCTTTTTCTTCCTAAAAATCTCGTAAATTTTTACAAAAAATCTCTCAATATCTCACAAAATTATAAGCATTTTGGTAGCTACCATGTTTTCTTGATAACTTTACTTTCACTAATATGTATTGTGGGAAATATTGCTCATGGGTAAAAGCGTCAACCTGAAAAACCACATAGAAATCCCAATTTTTGTAACTAGGCCTAGCTCGTAAACGAAGAGGCTGATAACAAAAGGTGCTTAAAATTGAAGGGGTTTAAAACTGAGGGGGTTAAGAATCGAGAGGGTTGATAACCGAGGGGCTCAAAAGCGAAGGGGCTTATAATCGTAGGGGGGTTCATAACCTAGAAGCGTATAACTGAGAGAGATGATAAGCAGAAAACATAAACACAGTTAAATGCAGCAAAAATATCATTGTAAAAAAAATGTAACAATCGAATCCTTAGAAATCATTCCGAAACCCCTACGATACCGGTAGTTCAGCCCCAGCCTTGCATTTGTTTTAAATCCCGGCTAGTACTTGAAGACTCCTTCACACGATTGAAACCCTTAATCCATAAATAAAAACTCACAAAAAATGTAGATTTTTATCAAAGCGTTAACACATTTGTTGAAAAATGTACCAATCGAGTCCTCAGAAACATCTGATAAAATTCTGGCTCAGCCCAAGCCTCGCATTTGTTTTTAATCCCGGCTAGAATTTGAAGACCCATTTTGCGCCAATTTTGTAGATATCTCGATATTACCTTCAAAACAGTCAACCTAATATACACAGTTAATGGACAGCAGTTGTTCCGTGATTGCAACCATATGTTTATGAGTTGCTGAAATAGCACAATTCTTTCTTTGTTAGGTCGCTCAATGGTAACAGGATTACAACCATCCCCAACGGCTTATTTACAGGACTGGCGTCGTTAGAGAACCTGTAAGAAAGACGTCTACAATTGTCAGCCTAATAATTATTTATTCGAAGTTTATTTCCTTTATCTGTGGTTCACGAAGTTCATAATCACTAATCATTTGCATTAACATCGTTTACACTTCTATTTTACATTAGAAAACAACTTTCTAGTCTGAACTTCGACTTGTGACTTTATTCAGCTAAAGGCAACAACAACCACAAACATTTTCATTTGCACTATTTAAAAATGGAAACATCATTCATAAAACGGATTAACTTAAGGTAAGGTAGCTCGATATCGTTGATATATCATGTATTAAGCGGATACCTAGTATTCAGAGCGTCAAAACCTTGCAATTAGTACCTTTATACCGTTTAAAAACAACAAAACATGCTAAGCAGGTGTCAAACTGTACTTAGCATCGCTTTATAAACATTGGCTGAGATCGCAGAATAATGTTTATTTCAAAAATACCGATTTTCCCTATGTTTTGTATATTTTGCGATTTTCTCCGAACTCCTTCTCCTTCGGTGAAATTTGCTGGAAGTTTTCATAGCAAATATAGTCAAAAACAAGAAAATAGGATTCTCAACGCTGGAATTCCCGCTCTATGAAAAAGTGATTTTGTAAAAAAAAATTCTCAATTCTAAAGAGGGCTTAGAGGCGTAAGGGCAACCACTTTAACCCTGCAAAGTTTTTTAAAAATCACCGAAAGGAACGCGAGAAATGTCAATTGAAATTTCGTTTAACTATTACGTAATCAAAATGTAAACTCGGCAAGATCGACAAGTGCGCATGTGCTTGGTTTAACCCTATTCAGACTGGGAGGCGTTTGACGCCACCCTTGCATTAAAATCCGTCTCATTTCTAGGCAGTTAAAGATACCTTTCCCATATTTTGTGAGTTTTTCTAAAATTTATCTGGTAACACGATAGTATACTTTTCATGTGGGTACGCTATACCTTGTTGCCATGGTAACCACGTTTTAACGACTAGGTTTTCGTCAAAATTTGCATTTCCTTGTTCTGTTTGTTTATTATCATTTACTGATCGAAAACAATGTATTTAAACATGAATACTCCCTTTCCTTTAATAGGTTCTAATCAATTAAAAGGAGGTGATGACGCCATCGTTATTGCGCAATAGCTAAATGTCGTAAAAATTATGACGTCATTATTATGTAAATGTATTTCACTCAAATATATATAGAAATATGTATTTTGGCAAATCAATGTTTTTTGAGTCGTCTGAATTATTTTATAACCATTTTAGAAATAACAGCACATTGACTGTTTCTCAAAAATAAAAATTAAACAGCAACTGATCATCAGTGGCATTCCAAAACGTGTTCAATTGTACAATTGGTTTCTGGTCTGTTAAACCCAGACCAATTGCAGAACATTTTAGGCAGAACCACCAACTAAGTGAGCACAGTTACTGAATAACAACTAAAAAAACATTCAAACAGTTAACGACTCCAACAAAACACGTTTGATAACTAAAACAAACACAAACGGAAAGTGAGCAAATCTTAGCAAACTAACAAACAAGCGTATGCAAACAAAACATAAACAAACAATGCGTGTGCAACTAAATAAAATAGATATGCAAATAAAAACCAAAATCAATTCAAAAAATAATGTATACACAAAAAAACCCGTGAAACTTAAAAAAAGGATAAACAAAACATTTGAGGAACATCGAGGTCATTCTGCGAGAATTCATTCCCAGAAGGAACACTGTACACCAACCATAGAGGCTTTCATCGAGGAGTTGCTCAGTTGTGGCCGTCCACCAGTGTACAAGATCAAATTTGTGAATTGTACAGAAGACAGCAAATCGTTTCTCAAAAATAAATATTAAAACAACAACTGATCATCAGTGGGATTCCTAAAATGTGTGTAATTAAAAAAGGTTATCGCAGATTTAAATAGGTTTTTATGGAAAGCCTTCATTTGAGCAAGAAAATAGTTGCTTTAAAGTATAAAAGTACAGCAACTGACCAAATCTTCTTTATGGCTAATGTATTTTAGAAACATAGGCAACATTGTGACAAAAACACAAACAACAAATCAAAATAAGGAAATATATTATTTTTTCTCATACCCTTTCCTTCTCAGAAAGAGGAGAGGGGGGGGGGGGGTTGTTGCAACCCACCACCCTCAACTATTTCCACCGCATTAGTTTTGAAAACTTTTCATAGATACATGTGCATGTGGACAAAGGGTATGAAAATTGAGCGAATGGCATTCAAACTAAAAAGCAAAAATGTTACTAGGAAAATAAGAAAGGGGGAAGGGAGTTGAAATTCAATAATCACAAACAAAAATCTAGAGTTTTATGGCTTGGCCTAGCTCATAAGCGAAAGGACTGATAACAGAAGGTGCTTATAATCGAAGGGAGTTAAAACCGAGGAGGCCTTATAACCGATGGGGCAGATAACTGAGGTGGCTTATAACCAAACAGGCTCATAAGCAAAGAAGCCAATAACCGAACAGGCTTTTAAAAAACCGAAGTGGCTTATAACCGAGGAACTTATAACTGAGTGGAATCATAAGGAAGGACTAATGTTAGGTTATAAACGTTGCTATATTCAGCAAAATGATGTTTTGTTCACAAATGGAACAAGGAAATAAGATACAAACAGTTTGGATGAAGCTTTATGATAGAGATTACAAAGATAAGTAGCTCCAACAAGGCTTTTCTATGTTTGGTTTCATCTAGATTCCTGTGTCTGGAGGGATCAAGGGCTGGTTCACACGGTTCAATCGAACCTTTTAACCCTCTCTCTCAGATGGTATTTTCCACCCCTTCCCTCTCAGGAGGGGAGGGGGGGTTGTATCAACCCCCCTTTCTTGATTTAGCTAATTAGTTATCGATTGGCTTGAAACTTTGCATGCATATAGCCAACTTGGTTATAGTTGTTAATCAATAATTTGTTCAACTCTAATTGCTAATAAATATACACAATTAAATAATTTATGTTGTGACCTTGGGTCTGTTTTGGTACAAAAGTAAGAAAACTAAACTACTCTCGTGAACACGTAATAACTCTAAACTCTCTAAAACATTTATTAATATTTAGGTATTGTACCAAAGTAATTGTAGCAGGTTTTCAATCTGAAAATGTAGTTAATATCGATTTTTCGAAGGCTACGCGGATTTATAGAGATTTTGTATGGAAAGCCTTCATTTTACCAAGAATTTATTTGACATAAAGTTTAAAAGTAAAGCAACCGACAAAATCTGCTTTATGTCTACAGTATTTTATGAACATAGTCTATATTGTGACAAAAGCACAAAATAAGAAAATTGAAATTAGGAAAAAATATTTATTTTTGCTGCCACCCCTTCCATCTTAGGAAGAGGGGGGAGGGGTTGTTGCAACCCCCACCCCACCCCCCAACTTTATCCACGGCAAAATTTTTTGAATTTTGTTTCACAGATACATGAGTATGTGGACAAAGGGTGGGTAAAATGACCGATTGGCAATCTTAGACAAAATGCAAGAACGGCAGAAGGAAAATCCGAAAAGGGAGGGAGGTTGCAACAATCCCCCCTCCTGAGAGAGAGGGTTAAACCAAAAAAAAATTGCATGAAACATGTAGATTTTTAAAAAATGTATTAGTCGAACCCTCAGAAGTTATTTGGAACAGCATTCCCTAAAATCTTGGCTCCATATTGCTTGAAGACTCATTTCTTGTTTTTCGTGTTGGTAGATATCTCGAAATTCACTTAAAAACAGCCAACTCATTATGATTTATGATTATCTAAGGAACAGCAGTTGCTGATATGATAACACATAGATGTTTATGAGTTGCTTGTAAAAGCATGTTTTTTCTTTGTTAGTTTTCTGTCTAGAAACAAGATTACAACAATCCCCAACGGCACATTTGCAGGATTAACTTCGTTACGTGAGCTGTAAGTAACACGTCTACGTTTGTCAGGTTGATAACTCGTCATTCAAATATTTTAAGTACCCTTTTCTATGGTTCATGCACGTTCATAATCATTAACCAATAAATTCATAAGGGGGTGGGGGTTTGTTAAACCCATTCCCAAGGTTTTTTGGACCTCAAAATTTGCCGATAGACAAATTGTTAAAGTCCTTTTAGCAACTGTAGTCAGATAATGAGGAAAAGTTTTAAGACTAATTAGATGGCGACAGTACTGATGACGTTATCGGTAATAATATGCAAATTGGGGTTAATGCTTTCAGAATTTTAAAATTCTCGTCAAACTGCTTTAAAATCTGTTTTTTAGGTTTCTTGCAGATAATTTTTTTTTGTTTTAGCGTATCAAGTATCGTTTTATTGCAATTTCCATAAAAATTTCAAAACGAACAAAAACTAAAAAATTTCAAAATCCAATATGGCGGCCGAATTTGCGGATTATTGTTTGGATCATCTATTCCCATAGGAACAATAATTATTGAATTGGCGATTGTTTCCATGGAAACTAAATAGTAGGTTGTGTACTAATTGCATGCTACGCGGCATGCTTTATACCACAACCATTTTGAAATCAGTAGGGGTCCAGCGAACCCCCCTTTGTGCCTTTATGTTTCGGAAATGGCTTATGCATTCATAAGGAGGGTTCTTCAATGGTCTGAGTCCATTTTCATAATTACATAAAATTAGCTGGGAAAAACAAATGAGTCATTCATTTTGTTCAAAAATGTTTAGAAATACGCAAAAATAAAAAGACATGGTTTTAATTAAGAACTGTTGCTTTGACAACAGTTATTGCAGAACTTGCCTTCTTGGCTGCCATATTGGATTTTTCAGAATGTTTGTTTTTATAAAAAGTGCAGCATATTTTCTTGGAATTAATAGAAACGTGTATTTAAATGCTCGATTAGGAAAACACTGAAATTTAGAACAAAAAGAGTAAAAAAAAAATTGTCAAAAAACTAATTTATTAAAACCGAAGGGAAAAAATTAAGTAGAGGGTTTTTACAACGCATGGGTGCTTGTAACCGAGCGAGCTTTTAACCGAAATCGATTTATAACCAAGGGAGCCGAAAAACTGGCGGGTACATAGGCGAAGGGGCTTATAATCGGAGGAGCTATTAACCGAGGGGAGGGAGATTGTGACCAACCAGGCTCTTAAACGAAGCGAGTAAATTTATAACTAATGCATTTTATAACCTGAGGGACTTATACCCGGCCGTAAGAGCTTTTACACAAAGGGTCGTATATCCGAGGGTGTTAAAATGGACAGGGTTCATATTAGAGGGGGCTTACAATCGAGGAGGATTATATTCAAGGGAGCTTATAACCAAAGGTTTTATATCTGAAGAGGCTTAAAACCGTAGTGGCTAAATTCTGAAGGGGGTTAAAATTGAGGGGGAGCATAATATGAATTGTAAAAAAAAAATAAGGAAACGCCTGTATGGATCATCCCAGCTTAAACGCTCCGGATTAGTCACATGGGAACTGATTCAGTTTTACTGCACATGCAATCGGCCGATTACAGAGTATGCTTGCCCCGTGTTCCACGACAGTCTGCCAGCTTATCTGTCAAACGAGCTGGAAAGGGTACAACGGCGGGCCAAGCGTATTGTGTTTGCGTCGCTTTCCTACAAGGATGCGCTACTCAAGTCTGGTCTGACCGCCCTAATCCGAGCGGCGACAAACATTGACCAACAAGCTTTTGCACGACATCACTGGAGACAACCAGAGGAAGCTACACTCTTTACTACCAGTGGCAAATGTCCGTCCTTATAATGTAGAGAAACAACATCGATTTAGGCCGGTTTTGAAAACAGACGGGAGTCAGGATGGCCGAGTGGTTAGCGATCGTGCCTCCCACCTCTGTGGACCCGGGATCGAGTTCTGGGCTTCGCATGTGGGCTGAGATTTATCGATCTCCTTCTGACTCCGAGGGTTTTTCTCCGGGTTCTCCGGTTTTGCTCCCTCCACAAAATCGACTTTCACGCCAAAATCTGTGCCGTCGAGCGATTAAACATAAGTCACTGGCTTGGGCGAAATGGCAACCACTCCCAGTGCATCTATCTATCTGAGGGGGTAACCAGTAAGGTTTGGCCGCTCAGCACTAATAAACAGATATAATGATATAAATGTGGTAAGTTGAGGTGCTGTGCAAATATCCCAAGTACTCTCACTTGTGTGTTCATTTGCCGCTTCATTACCATCTTAATTACCCACGACCAGCTCCCATCTGGCCTTATAGCTCAGTTGGTAAAGCAACGGTGATCTGTTCCGGAGGTCGAGGGTTCGAATCCCGCCGGGGTCAGAGATTATTTCCTTTATAGGGCTATCGCTCAGAAGGAACTACTTGGGATATTTGCACAGCACTTCAACTTATCACATTTATATCATTATATCTATCTATCTATCTATCTATCTATCTATCTATCTATCTATCCAACTATAGGGGTTATAACAGAAGCAGCTTATAACCGAAAAATTATAACTGAAGGAGTTTATAACCTAAGGGGTTATATCAGAAAGGGCTTATAACGAAAGTGGCGTAAACACGGAGTGATCCCTTTGAAGGCTAAGCCCCGCCCGCTCCAAACTAAAAATAAGCAGAGCGTACTAAAAAAACATGGCGGACGCAAGCGCTAAAGAGAGAATTTTTTATATGGGCGTTTTGCTTTTGTGTCTTTTTTCCACAATTAAATGAAGAGATTCATAAATGTTAACGACTGACAGGCTGAGACCCTCAGCCTTCAGATATAGGATCACTCCGTGTTTAAATCCAAAGATGCTTCAAACGGAAAAATTCCATAACCAAGGGGCTGATAACCAAGGGAGATTATAATCGAGGGGCTTATAACAGAAGCAGTTTTTAGCCGAGGTAGTTTATAACCAAAGGGGCTTATATCAGGTTCTACTTATAACTTCAGTAGCTTATATCTGAAGGTGCGTAAAATCGAAAGGGCTTTACACCGAGGGGTCCTTTAATAGAGAGGGCTTATAAAATATCGAAGGCTCATAACTAAAGGGGCTTATAACTGAGCGTGCTTATAACCAAAGGGGACTTATAACCAATCGGGTTCATAAGCGAGCGGGCTCATAAGTAAATCGGCTTACAACCGAAAGGGCTTACAACCGAGCGGGCTTACAAGCAAAGAGTTTAAAATTAAAGAAGCTTCTAACTGAGGGGCCTATAAAACGAGGGGCATATATAACCGACGGGTTTATAAGCGAATATGGACTTATAACCGAAGACGTTTGTAACCAAAGAGGCTTAAAACCAAGTAGGTACATAAGCGATTGGGCTTAAACGATTGGGCTTTACAAACAAAAAAGATTATAACCGATGGTGCTCATAAACGGAGGTTTCTATAACTGAAGGTATAAAATCGAGGAGTTTTATATCCGATTGGGCGTTTTATTGAGGCAGCTTATAACCGAGATGGCTTATAACCAAGTGAGTTTATAACCGAAGGATTTATAGCTGAGGGAGCTTATAAACTTGGGGGGTTATAAAGCAGAGCTGTATGTTAGATCGTAAAATCTACGAGAAAGATGTTCTATAAAGTATAAGAACAAGCCTTTGGACATAAATAAATAAGAAAAAGAATATAAGTATAAGGACAAGGGCGATGGATGCAATAAGTTTGCATGACAGTTATTAATATAGATTGCAAACACAAGTAACTCTTTCAAAAAAATCTTTGTTTGATTTCATCTAAACTCCTCTATGTGGCGGATAAAGGGTAGTTCAAACAGCTCGATTGAACCCCTTAAACCAAAATATAATGATCGAACCTTCAGAAGTCATTCAAAACCATTTTTGCTAGAATCCTGTCTCTGCCCCAGATTTGCATTCGTTTTTCTTCACGATTAGTACTTCTTGCAGTTTTTTGTGTTAGTAGATATCTCGAAATTCGCTTTATAATAGCCAAACTGATATCAAAATTTCAGGTACAGCAGTTGTTGAGTGATTACACATATTTATTTATGAGTTGCTTGTAAAACAACAATTCTTTATTTGTTAAGTGGCTCATTTCTCGCAGTTTTTAGTGTTTCAACATTAACTTTATAACAGTCAAACCAATAACAGCATTATAGGAAGCAGTTTTTGAATAATTACACACACGTGTTTTAGGTTAAGAGTTGCTTGTAAGCACAACTCTTTCTTTGTTAGGTGGCTGCATAGAAACAACATTACAGCCATTCCCAAAGGCACATTTAGAGGATTAACGTCGTTAGAGACACTGTAAGTAGCACGGTTACTGACTCGTTATTCGATATCTTCTTTTTCCTTTATTTGTGGTTCACACAATTATATAATCATAAATCATTACCATCGTTTTCACTGCTCCTTTACGATCGAAAACAAATTTCTAGTCTGGACTTCGGTTTTGTCAATGGCAGATAAAAAAACAATCAAGAAAGAAATAACTTGTCTTAAATTAGGTGACAGGGCACCGGAAACATTTGATTAACAGACTGCTTATCTAAAAACAAATGGAACCAATTGCGATTAAACATTTGCGGACATTAACTTTTTCAGATTTATATAGCCTTATACTAAACATGCTAAGTGTATTGCATCACTTCTTCATTAACTCTGAGTCAATTAACAGTTACACATTCTCAAATCTTCAATAATCAAATTTCGCCAGGAAAGAAAAAACTGGTTGGATTTATTTTTCTTCTAATGTAACGCTTGACAAAATGAACTACCATTGGAATTATATTAACTTGTATAATTAGCACAATCATTTTGGTGTAAATAGCACTAATGTTTTTGGATTTGTATCCCTGGGCTACTTCGTTCTGCCCATCCCAGTCTCAGGAACTCCACAGACGTAACGCTCCAGTCTGAATACAATAAACGCAACCCAAGGGATAACACCCAGTGAAATTTGAATAATTTCAAATTCATGTAAACAATGTTTCCTTTTAATTTCAATTCTAAAAACACTACAAATTTGAATGTGGTGAAGTTATTTTTTTATGTCCGTATTAGGTTTTGGCTTGGTTTACAATCGAGGAGCTTGCATGTAATGGGGGGAGATGGCGTGCTTACAACCGAATACCAAAAACACATCGAATTAAGATAACAATTCCTCCGTCTGTACACACTGAAAATGTCGAGAATTTTAATACTGGTCTTTATCACAAAATGTGACCATCGCAACAGGTCATTATTTCTGTCAACTGGTAATCTATTTCCAATATGACAAGCTTCGAATATGTTCAAAAGTTAATCAGCGTCTGAAGCTTCACAAGAGGGTTAAACACCTTTTGAATAATTACACACGTGTTTCAGGTTAAGTGTTGCCAGTAAAAACACAGTTCTTTCTTTGTTAGGTATCTGTATGAAAACAAGATTACAGCCATCCCCAACGGCACATTTACAGGATTAACGTCATTACAGAGACTGTAAGTAACACGGATAACGCTTGTCAGCGCTATTCCAATTTCTATTGTCCTTTATCTTAAGGTTCACACAAGCTCATAATCATCGTTTTCACTGCTACTTTTTGTAAAAAAACAAATTTAATTTTAAATCTGGACCTCGGTTTTCAGCTTCCGTCAGTAAAAAGCATTAACAACAACAAACCGTATGGAAAATTGAAATTACATTAATAAAAGGAACCATTTAACCTAAATTAGCTAGGGGGCTATGCTGGACACCCAAAATAACTGATTAACAGACTGCATATCTCTAGTCAAATGAAAACAAGTGTGATCCAAAAATCTGTTGGCATGTGCATGTACAGATTGAGACCGCATTTTACAAGTATGCTTAGTATTCCAACACTTCTTCGTTAATTCGGAGTCAATTAAAGCATTATTTTTAAATCATAAGTAAATCAGATTATAGTTAGCTGATAACGAATGGGCTTTTAATGGATATTTCCACTAACATCACACTGATTTCTTGCATATTTACAGCGTGTCTTTCGGTGATTATATTTGATTATTGCATGTTTGATAAGGAAGTCATGGTAGCTAATATGTATTAACACCCAGGAAACTAATTACATGAATTGTTGTAGTAGTTATCCTCCGTATAGAATTATTTCAGTAAGTGGACTGTTCCCATTACTGCACCCTTGTCAACTGTTTTTACGATCACTTCACTATCACCCATCAATTTGGCAGCCAAAGACGTCATCTTTATAAACTTTAAGTTATTGAAATTAGTTGTGAAAAAGCACCAATGAATGTTTCATATTCCGTCAGATGTCCTAATTTACGAAAACAATTTGTCGGAAGCCATTTACATCTAATCTGGAGCGAGGAACTCAGTTTCCGATTTCTTGCAATTGCTGCAATACTTGTCCATTCATTTAATCTAATTAAAAACAAATCGTAGGACCAGATACTTGCCAAGATAACGACCACTTTGGTTGCCCGCTTCAAACACCGGCTTTCTGTAACAAATTCTTACACATTCTTTTATTTTACAATAAACATTTTCATAAGAAGTTTGAGACCTGAAAATGTCAAAATTTAGGAACATGCTAAGAATGTACCTCCTCTCATCTCATCTCATATATTTTAATCCTTTACGTAACAAGACTAAAGTATACAGGATGTCAAGAGGTCAAGATCAAGACGGGGTTTACATAAATTTAAAAATTACAAAAAGGACAATATCTGATTAGGTAAATAAGGGTCCGATTTGGGGTAATGCGAGTTTCTGAAATGATTCGGGACTTGTTGCTGTTACAGCCTCGTGTGTGAGAGTGTTCCATTATGAGATTGTTCTGGGAGAAAAGGAGT
Organism: Parazoanthus atlanticus; assembly: GCA_025448195.2. Classification (NCBI taxonomy): domain Eukaryota; kingdom Metazoa; phylum Cnidaria; class Anthozoa; order Zoantharia; family Parazoanthidae; genus Parazoanthus; species Parazoanthus atlanticus. The sequence continues at coordinate 14,697 of JAOEHT020275433.1, forward strand.
ATTTATAGGCATTGATGCGTGTTGAAATATGTTTAAGCTTAAAACGATTTTTACTGCGGGTATGCAACAGTGTCAGGAAGGGTACCTTTGACTGTACAAGATGATACAGCGTTCAAGTGCCTACGCACTTCGAGCGTGTCTCACCCGAGGAATTCTCTCATGGCAGTTACTGAAGAGTGTGTTGAATATTCTGCGCAAACAAAACACAGGGAACTACGCTGGATAGCTTCCAGTGAAGCAGTGCGCTGTTTTTCGTAGAGATTCCACGCGGCTAATGCATATTCGATGTGTGGTCGCACAAGGGAGTTGTACGCCTGATAGGTTTCTGCGTAGGAGGCCTAGCGATTTTGCTGCTTTGCCTTTCACCATATTAATGTTTGGGTCATCTTTAATGAGTATTCCGAGGTATTTGTGGCAGGAGATGGGTTTAAGGTTAGATCCTAAGATTTGATAATGGTAATGTACGATAGACCCAGATCTTGTGATCGTCGTGGTATTACACTTAGTTAGGTTGACGTTCATTTGCCAATTGTTTGCCGATTGACAAGGTATAATGTCCTGTTGAAACAAGCTGGCATCTTCTGGAGTTGATGTTTTTAAGTACATTACAGCGTCGTCGGCAAACAGCTTTATTTTAGAGTGGAGACCAATAATGTAAACCAGGAAGAGAAGGGGCCAAGGACAGTACCTTTGGGTATCCCTGGATGTGACTTTTGCCCAGTGCGACTTTGCTCCTGCCACTTGTACACACTGACTGTGGTTGAGCAGGAACTCTTTTATCCAAAACTGGATTCTGCCTGAAATGCCATAATAACTTAACTTGTGTATTAGCCTCTGGTGAAGCACCGAATCGAATGCTTTTGAGACATAAAGCAGTAGTACATCAGTTCTTTTCTTCTTGTCAAGGGAGGTTAGCCAATGATCCAGCACTGTGATCAATAGATTTTCGGTGGAATAATCTTTGCGGAAACCATGTTGGTTTGGTGTTAGTATATTATTTGACTCCAAGTAGTTTGAGATGTTGCTGCTTATGATATACTCCATAACATTGCATGCAATACTGATTAATGAAATAGGTCGGTAGTTCTGAGGGAGATATTTGTCATCCTTTTTATTTATGTACAGGTGAGACTATTGCCATTTTCCATTTATCAGGTAGAGTACTAGAGTTATATGACTGGACGAAAATGGATTGAAGTATCTTCGCACATTGGGGAGCAAATGATTTCAATACCTATGGGGATATTTGGTCGGGACCTAAGGCATTGTTTGGTTTTATTTTCTGCAGTTGTCTCTTGATCCCAGCAAGACTGAAAACAATGTTCTTTATGACCTTGGAAAGAGCTTGGACCTTTGTGTGGACTAGGGCTGTGCTCTTCTGTAAATACAGACTTGAAGTAATCATTTAAGACTTCTGCTTTGCCGCGGTTTGTTTCGATTAGGGCATGGTTATGCTTCAGTGGTGGTACACCAATTGATTCTGTCTGTTTCAGTTTGACGTAATTCCAAAAGGCCTTTCCATCCCCTTCCTCTAAGCTACCGCCGATAACTTCGTTGACATATCTATCGTGCGCAAGATTGATCTGCTTCTTTACCGAATTTCGGTATTTCTTATATGTTTGCCAGTGGTTTGCACATTTGGATCGTCTCGCTTTCTTAAACAATCTTTCACGTTTTCTCATCATCCTCCTGATCGTTGTTGTTATCCAAGGAAGTCAACGATTTGGTTTTACCCGTTTCTTTGGTGCATACTTGTCGACGGCTTGTTTCAGTCGTGATGAGAAGAAGGACAAGTTTTCATTGACAGTAAATTTATAAGGGGATGTTGCAATGAATTCTTGCGTGATCTAGGCCAATTCTTCTTCCAGGCCATTTTTATTAGCTTTGTTGTACAAGTAAACTGAATATTCAGGCATATTAGTTTGTTTAGGGCGGAGATGAAGGTCGAAAAAAATTGCATCGTGATCATGGCTAGGACTTGGCGAGTGAGTTTCATTAGACACGTTGGAATTCGATGTAAACAGTAGGTCAAGCAAGTTCTGTCCACGGGTTGGATGCTGATTGAGCTGCGCGAGATTGTTGAGCTGTATTCAATCAAGAAGAGATTTTGATATTTGGACATTTGAATGACTAGTGACCGACATAATCTGCCAATCTATACCTGGATGGTTGAAGTCACCTCCGATTATCACTTGTGAGTAAGCAGGAGCATGGTCTTGGAATATTTTGTTGACCGAGTGGCAGAACTGTTCAATTGCTGCAAGATTTGAAATTTGTGGGCGATAATAAAATTCAAATAGCAACTTTTTCGCACGGTAACTCTAGTGATGCCCAAATAATTTCACAGTCAGTGTCATAATTATTTAAGGGATAACTTGGGTAGCTGTCCTTTATTGCTATAAAGACACCGCCTCCAAAGGAGTTCCTGTTTTTCCGGAAGATGGTATACACTTTGTTTTGTTATAAGAACCTTTTTTATAAGAACATTGAGGCTGAGATTTGCCCAAAATTTAAGAACATGCTAAGAACATACCTGAGGCTGAAGAGAAGAACTGTTTTTTAGATACAGTACAAATTCATGGAAATAATTCCTTTCTTCACTGTTATTTGTTTCTCAGTTTACTGCAAACCAAACTAGCTAAATGTACGTGTTACAGCTAATGTTCATTGCATGTAAAATTGATTTCATGTACATTGTATAACAAATGGAAATCCTTGTAGGGAATAGAGTATATCTTTAGATAAACAGTGTCAGGCCTGACAGAGCAAAAGTATCTGGTACACATGCTAATAGTTGGTTCTAGTGAATATTTACACCCCACTATGTGTACTAACTGATATATTTAAGAACATTCGAGGCTGAAATTCCCGAAATATTTAAGAACACTCAGCCTCAGCTCAAAACTAGACGTTCTTACAAAAAAAAGAGTGTATCTCATTCGAAATGTTTGTGAGAATTTATTAAAGAACAGGAAGAAAAACCAACACATCACGAGATACAACATACAATCAGTGAGTGAATAATATAGTGTTCCTAATAATTCTTATAAAATTTTGTTTTCCAGGAAATTATTGTTTCAGATATGTTATTGCAACTACTTAATGCACTACTAATTATAATAACAAAACAAGAGACAGTCGAAGGACTAGTTTTATACTGAAAACTAAGAACATTTTGAGCCTCAAAGTGTCAAAACAAATATGAACACTAAGCCTGAACAACGTTTTTACTGGTTCCATGAAAAAGTGTGAAATATTTTTGTTTTGCCAAAACAACTGTATAAAGTTCATGCATGTCGGTTGATGATATCTAGCCCGGCATTAATCACAGTCTCTACCGCCGCAAACACGTGGTATTCACCTATGACAACGACTCGTGCTGTTAATCTCTCAAACTTAGGCTCTCCCTATATGGTCTTTTGATTTGCCCTAAGCGCTTAGGAAAGTCTAGATGTCTTTTTAAAAATATAGAGAGAGAGACTGTTCTAAAAGAAAATAGTGATCAGAGAATGCTGCCTATGCTGCCAAACAGTAAACAATTAATTTTAGAAACAACAACAATGCATCCTTGTGGTTGGAGCCCGGAAAAAAAGCCTGCATTAAAGTCACGTTGTTTTGACGGGGTTAACCCAAAGTGCAACTTTTTTTCAGTGGAAATTAACACCAAGGAAGCCCCGTTAACCCCGGTACACCAAGGAAGCCCCTTTCACCCCGGTACACCAAGGAGGCCCCGTTAACCCCGGTTCACCAAGGAAGCCCCTTTCACCCCGGTACACCAAGGAGGCCCCGTTAACCCCGGTTCACCAAGGAAGCCCCTTTCAC
>JAOEHT020275434.1:0-10440 GCA_025448195.2 Parazoanthus atlanticus
AAAACGGTTTACTCTTGTAAACAGGACCTCGGAAGAACAAAGCTTGGCCGGGAGGCGTCAATACATTATTACTAATGCCAAATTCAACGAAACTTTCGGCGAGAGAGTTAGCAAAACTGAATGCCGGCAGATTTTGGTTTGACAAAAAGTTAGAGGAAAGTAGTTGACAGTACTTCGTGCCAGGCACATTGTAAAACCATCGCTAAATAAGCCCTACAACTTAACTCTACGTGACGTAATTAATAGGCTAAATGTTTAAAACATTCATAACTTCCGCTTTTAAGAATCCTCCAAAACTCGGGCAAGACGTCAAAGAAGTGGGAGAGGGCCTGGGGGGGACTCCCTTTCCCTGCATCTCTACTGATTCTATTTCCCAGTCTCTCTTCACCTTCATAACCCCACCCCCCGCCTACCGATCTTCAAGCTTTATACTTTTGAATAATGTAAATACAACTACCTATCACTATCACTGCTCCTTCTGCGCCGGACAGAAAGTTAAAACTTTAACTTATAGTTATCTGCGTTGTTATCTTATATAAACTTTAACCGCTGGTACAGCGCCAAGAGTTTCATTAATATTACTATACTTGTTCTCGGAGCAAACTCACTTCTCAGTTTATAATATTTCCAGTAAGTTAAGGTCTTCATTTATACATGTATACATTACTACGTGTATTGATGTCGGCTGATGAAAACGCTATAAACTTTGCTAATTGCAATTTATCTAAAAACCAATCAAAATACCATGCAGGAACAAAATCTAAAGACTACCAAACGCTTTGTGTTTCGTTCCAGACTTCTCGTTTTGATGTTTCTCGACTCTGACTTCGGAGTGTTTCCTCGATAAATTATCGTGAATAAATCTAGACTGCGATAAAAGCCGTCCGAGTCGCCCACTATTAGTAATAGCGAGCGGCATGCTGACTGGCGCCACATCGCAAACAGTGCGATAGAACGACTGTCGGTGTCCAAAGAAAGCGATAAGCAAGGCTAGCAATAAGTACACCGAGCCGTATTCTCTTTTAATGTATACGTGCTCTACAAGAGCCTATTAATTTTCTTGCTAAGCCTTTGTTGCCACAACAAGACAGTTCCATTGATGGAGCCGACCCACCCACACACCTAATCCTTGAAGTGTCTTGCGTAACACATTTTAAAAACAGGCTTAGAGTTGAATATAATATATATTATATTCAACTCTAATCCTGTTTTTAAAATGTGTTGTCAGATGCAAAGATTGTTGCGAAAATCCTTTCCTCGTTGTATTTCCAGAGAACGTTAAACCTCCGTTCTTTACAGCCACAAAAGATCCCGAAAAGAAGTGATCAGGAAAATGGATCAGCAACCGAAATTAATAGTTTCCTTTATGGTCGAGGTAAAAACTCGGCATTCCGGGCGAGGTGATAAAAGTTGGCAATTTTGATGTTCCATGAAACAAATGATCTGTAGAAAAACTGATTATCCAGTGGAGAAAACATACAGATGCTTCCTTTTATTTAGGTTTATAAAAACAAAAAATATACCTGGAGTTGGTAATGCTAATTCTCAGAGAAAGTTCAATATGTGTTACATGGCTTTCGCTATCACAAAAGGAAGGATTTGAAACCGCAAGAACTGTATCTATAAATCAAGAATTACATTCACATCGATCACGTCTTCCCAATTCCTGAACTGAGCCACAGCCTGTTCGGGTTTTGATCCTGTTTCCCAGTTGAAAACGTTCCAAGTTTTATCAGTTTGCCGGTAAACGACATAGTTTGAATCTACGATAAACACAGTCTCGCTGAACCTGCCTTTGAACTTGGTCCTTGCAGATATGTTTGTGTAAAAGCACTCACTGTTCGTTCAATCTTGATCAAAATGTAGGATTTTCGCTGCTGGAAAAGTGGGAGAATTTACACGTTTTACGACAATGACCAGAAGTTCGGAAAAACAGTACCAAAATACTCGGCGGGAAGCAGATTTTCAGATAACTTTGATAGAAAAAAACTGACCATGACGGATAGGAAATTAATTTAGCTTCCTGTGACGCCCAAGCGAAACTTTAGTGCTTTGTAACGATCGGCCACAAAATATTTCCGCAAACATGATTTATGAGCCTCGACGACTTTGTACCGCTTACAAAGTGCTGTAACGATTCCATACCTTGTACAGTATTAAAACTGCCATCTCTCCCCAAGATTTCCGGCTCGTATCTGTACTAAATGTTGACCACGCTGAGAAAGTGCTGTGAACCTTTCACTCCATACATTTTTAAAGTCTCCCAAGCTCTCTGGTCGGCCATTTTCGTATTTCTACTGAGTACTGGGACCAAAGCAAATATATGTATATTTATATGCCAAGACAGCTCTTCTTTTTGGCAAATATTTTCAATATTATGCATTGGCTGTTTCCTTTTCAAATGTTTCAAAAACACGAGGATTAGTAACACAGGAAAGTAGCGTTTTAGATGGAGCAAAACACGGGGAAACATAAATCACATTTTAAAAATCCCATGCCGTTTTCTTATCTTGATGTTATGTCTAAACACAGTTTCCTTCCTTTAGACGTTTGCCTATAAAACTGCTTGGTTTTGACAGAGGAGAAAAAGCTGTAGAATTAGAAGGAAATTTGTGACATAAATCTCGACCAAAAGCAGATTTGTGGCCATGTTCTGTCGAGACAGGAAAAGATTGAAACTTTGAGTAACGTCTCCATTGGTTGTAACTTTCTCTGTAATTGGTTTACGAAGTCTAAACAGGGTACGCCTTTACACTTTTCAATAGTCACTAGTGGTACAGAATAAAGAAAGAAAATCTCAGCCAGCATGGAGGTTGTTGAATATGTTTGAATTTGATATAGATAGAACATACTTCGAAGTTGTATTTTCCCAAATACTCGTGTATATACAACGTTAAGATTGTTCATTTGTTGCCTGTATCTGAACAAAACAGTTGCTGCTTGCTCGAATCGAGAAACTAACCAGTTAAAATCAAAAATGCCTCACACAACAATTCAAAGGCTTTTGGAATTGCCACGAATTATTACACACTACTAAAGATATAAGCTTGAAGTGTGTTTATGGTGATGTTTTATGAGTTTAATTGTGCAGTCAAGTTAAAACAGTATCGTTACTTTATAGAATATAGGAACAGTGTGAGTGTTATTCTGGTCTGAAACTATACGATTCTGTTTGCTAATCTGCCTACTTTGAAGCTCTTGGCTTTCTAAACAAATCGTGAAGCCTTTAATGTTTACCATACGATGCCGTGGCAAAGATTCTAAAAACATTGACTAGAATATTACCAACAACTGTCTAACAAACTAACAAAGAAACAACAATATAGAACATGGAAATATTGAATATTTGAAATGACCTCACCTCGATGGACCGCACCAGAGATTAGAAATAAACAAAGAAGCGATGTTCCGATGACAAAGAGGACTATGAACGCGAGGCAAATGAAACGAGAATGAAGAGAAAACCTCGGTTTGTGTTTGGTGTTCATAGTCACTCTCCGAGTTATCACTGAGCTATCAGTGACCATCTTTCATGGGATCTGTTCTGCGTTATTCTGCGCCACGAACTCTGACCCAACGAAAGCTGCCCGAGTAGGTGGCGAAAAAGAAATACCGAAAGACAAAGAAAGGGAAATGGATTAAATTCTTGCATACGTAACAACACACGTCATAACCCGAAAATTATAAATAAAAAAGTTTCCCTGGTAAATCTCACTTTGTAAATCCAAGCTTTCAAGGGTTCTCTATAAATCTTGCAAAACGTTTGTATTAGAAACTGAAAAGAGTTTGGTTTAATAGCATATATACGTGCTGTGCCTTATAATACCAAGGCTTTGCGGTTAGGCGTATTGCAAACCTGACGGTGACAGATTCCGCGCTTGCCCGTAGTGTGTGTAGTTTCACACTTACTAATGGAAATTCGTTTACACTGAAACCTTCAATAGAATATGATAAATTGAAAATTAAGCAGAAAAGAAACAAAGGTGCGAAATGTCAAGCAGAGAAGCGCCGTTTGTGATTTGTGTTTGTTAACAATTCATTTCAGGGAGATACGAGATCTATTTCTAGCGAATCGAGAACAAGGTATTGCAAAGATAGAAAATACAAGGTTAAAAATATCTGTTCGACGATATTTCACTCTTAAAAATTCCGATCAAAACTTGAACATAAAAAGTACTTGTTTTGATTTCACATATGTCGTCGTCGACGACCTCATGATCAAGTTTCGTTCTCATTTCACTCAATAACACAAGACCAACTGAGATCAAATAACGCACTTTAAACTTTTTTATCGCTTTGATCGAAAATGCTAAATAGAAATTATGACAGAAGGTCGAAATATTTGCGGCATGAGTAAAAAGCTTTCTTAATGTTATCATAACTGGCTATTTAACTGGGTAAACCCGGAGTAAACCCCACTCACTTCACTTAACTATCCACGTGTTTAGACAGCGATCGCGAACAGACTCATTTACGCGCGGGGAAAAACAATTGCAATTCGTAAGGCCAAACACGTGGATAACTGAAGTGAGCGGCGAAATCCGGTCGTCCCGCAAATGACATAATGTTGTTTAGCATAATCGGATCATTGTTTCGCTCACCATGGTACTATTTAAAAGATATTTAATGAGAGGATAAAAGCCAGCTGAACAAGTTGCTACCATCAAAATGATTTATAGCTATGAGTAGATCTTTTAAAATATTTTAATTCTACCCTAAACGATTTCCGTTGGCAGATTCTGATCGGCTATATAAAATGTAGTTATTGTAGGCTGAGTTTGGCTGTTATGAAGAGGTTTTCAGTTTTGTCACGGCTCCCGGCAGAAAAAAGTCCAAGGCGAGGGAGATAGTTCCAAAGCCTTATTACTTGCTAGCTGGACCTCTCTTCGCGTGTGATTAATTTGTGATGATATAGTGTATAGAATTCTCAGGTCCTTTACTTTCAAAAAATAGAAAAGGAAAGAAAAGTAATTGATGTAACTGGAAAAGACAGATGGAAAAGAAAAAGAACGAAAAACAAATAAAAACTGAAAAGAGCAGAAAAGGAAGGTATAATGCAAACGAGAAGAAGAAAAATAAGAAAAGAACGAAAGAAAAAACGGAAGTGAAGCCGGAAGAAATACATGTAAAATGAAAACTGACAAATGTGAGAAAGAGAAAATACCTCACCGCTCTGATAAATATGAAACAGGAATAGGAAACATAGTGCTGTAGTGACCAACTATTTTCAAAATATGTAGAGCTCAAATATACAGATCGTTTCGGCAATTTCCTAAGCGGAAACTAAACTATGTTTAGAGCTTCGCGTAAAATTATCATAATTATTCGCAGTCGAGTGAAACAAGTGTAGAGTTTAGAAAATATTTCTAAAACAAATTTGGAGCTCAGCTATAACTTCATTTCTACATTACAACCGGTTAGTTTGTCATAAATCCTATTTTCTCCACAAGGGAAATGGAAATTGACCTCTTCTATGAATTTCACGCGCAAAAACTATTTTGGTTTGCGGATTGTGTCCGTGTGAGATGAACTCACTATAAGCAATGAGTTTTCTGTTTTTCACTAAAAATTAGTTCTGTTTGACAGATACCTCTCAAACTTTCGAAAATCCTTGCAAAAAACAAATCGATTGACAGCGATAATTTGATTTGCATGGAATTTTTTGCAGTGTTAACTAAACTGAGGGCTGCCGGGCCGGAACAAGAACAATCTGAGAAGATAACTGAGATAGAACAGCCCTGGAAATACCACAGGCCGGACACCGTAGAAGAACTTTGAAAAACATTTTTCAATTTCTGTGACAGTTTGACAGGATTAATCCCCACAATTTAGCTAACTGTTTGTTTAGAACATGCTATTTTCAAATACAGTTGACAATCGAGAACGAGTGATGCTGACGCAAGTTTTATATAAACCTCCTTGATGAGAAAACCAGAATGGCGGAAAATTCATATATGTGGATGGAACTCGCTCCACTCGCGTCGTCGCGAAAAAGACGAAAACAAAACGATCAAGAGGATGGACAAATCTATAAAATTTAAGGCTATACGTGTTTTCGATAACTTCAGCATCATATCACTCAAATAAATATTCGAACATTTCGCAAAATAAACTTATTAAAGACTGAGAATATGAAGAGCTATCAAATTTACTGATTTGAAAAGAGTCTTTCCTGAAGCCTCTATGTTATACATAAAAAAGATAAAGCAAAGATATCTCCTGCAGGGAGTTCGAATTTTATGTTAACACTTTACACAACAAGAAAATGAACCTTCTAGATTCTAGAATCTTGTAAATATCAGCGGAATATTTTTTTAGCAGAGCTCGCGCACTGACCATGAATCCCGCGATCCCGCGCAAACAAGCTCTCGTCAAAAAGGGTGCTAATTTGGGTGCGAACGAGGTTTCTAATATGCTTCAACTTGTGCTCTTGGCACATGTCGATTCCTCAACTGAATATATTTAAACTCTGGAGAGTAATTGCGGCTTAAGATCGCTTAACCACTGTGAATCAAAAAAAAAAATTGAAGAGGGTGTGATGATACTCTTGTCCAGAAAAGGCTTAGTATTCGGACTCTGGCCGGGGCCGGAGGAGATCTCGACATGATCTCTCCTATATGCGGATAGCGCAAAGACGCTGGCAGTAAAGTGTTAGGAAAATCAGCGCCAAAATATAATCAGACCGATCGCAAGATATCACAAGAAGTGAAATAGCGCTATCTTGCAGTTGTTCGTGGTTTTTAGTCTGCAAAACATATAACAAAGGCATTCAAAGATATCGAACGTGTATCCGGTCGATGGTGTCTTTCAAACCCTAATTTAATTTGTGCAACACTTTGCATCAAAATGGCCCAACATCCTTGCAACATTTGCAGCTGAAAATCTTTCCTTGCTCACACTTGAGAGATTGTTGCACTCAAAACTGCTTAATTTCTGTGAATTGGTGTATTATTACCTTCCAGTGTGCATTGGACGAGATTTGAAAGGATGAGAAATGATGTGACAACTGATTTTGAACACCTCCATACCGCGGTTAGAGAGTACTGTTTCACCGATAGAGGAATGAATGGTTCATTTGTACTAAAGAAGCATTACACAAGTCTAAACTATTATGCCAGTTCAAAACAAAGCTTGTTTTCCTTTCGTGTAGAAGAGACACTTGCATATCAAAACACACAAAGTCCCAAAAGGAAATGTATAAACTCAACAGAGATAGTTCTCTTATCCGAGTTTTCGGCCTCTCTACCCGCTTCCGCTAGCAATGCTTCATTCTCGCACCAGATGTCAAAACTCTGAAAGTTACTTTCTCAAACGCGACCATAATACCTCCTTTTTTGAGCAAAATGAACCTTAATACTTCCTATTTTCTCGCGTCTTAAGTGAAATGGGAAATAAAAGGCTCGAAGTTCATGAAAGTTAGTGTGAATCAAACAAATGCCCGAGTTGTTGAGTTGAAATGCAGGAGCTCTTGTGTTTGATGCGATTGCAGTGTCCTCTCGCTAAGTGTGAATGGTCTCACTGCATTAACTAAGTATTTATCACAGTTGTGGAGCCTTTCTGGAAGTTTTATAGGCTGTTTAAGTACTGCAAGCAGAGATTAGTCTGCGCGCCATGATTTATGGCCCAGTACTGACATTCGTGCTGAAGTTTTCACATAAATCATTTGTGGAGGGGTCGAAGATTTCAATGCTGGACGCCACGGTTGTCGTAAATCACCGAGCCAATTTACAACTCGGATTACAAATGAGGACACTCACCTCCAATCCATAGTAAGCTTGTTAAAATGGCCGCAAAAATCTTTATCCAGGACATTTTCCGTGCGTGATCACCACGAGCTGTTCCGAGGTGAGCTGATTTAGATGAATAACTGGACTCCGAGTTACTGTACACTGACAATCTTTTATATGCACTGCCCTAACCGCTAGGCTTCGCTATGCGGTCTGATAACAGTATAAGGCAGCGCCGGCATTTCACAGAGATTTCAAATCAAGCTGTCTGCCAAAAATGTCAACAATAACCTTGTCATATGTCAATTGCGAGTTGAATTTGACTCCATGACGATTTGACGGGCCATCTCGTTAGCAGAATTTTCATGCCGCCGGGCCTGATCTTTCACCTGGCAAGAAACCGAGACTTGACTTGTTTAACCCCACACGCAAGGAATTGAACGGCTGCTTCACTTGCTAAAGAGGGTTAATGTATTTTTGCGAGCGCAAAAAGCTGTAAATCTTTACTTTTCAGCATTTCACTGCCAACTGCCATTATGTTAACGAGGGCAATAGAGCCCCCCAAAGTGCCAAATATAGGACGGGCAAATGACTCATCAACCAATCACATTACAATTTGAGTGCAGAGAGTTTACTTTGTGTCATGCAACAGTTTAGATAAAATTGAATAGAACTGAAAAAACTTAAGCCCTTAGTAAATTTGCACAGGTATTAAAATTTGAGTTTATGCTAAACTAAGTTCTCGAGTCCTTCTGTACACTAAGTATTTATTTGCTGTCATAATAAATTGTGAACACTCGATATTATAGTATTCTCTTTGTAGATAGCACTTCTTGCACTGTCATCTATAAGGTTTCGATGACCCGTAGCCGATCAATGGGTGGATAATGTTTCACTACTTAGCATCTGCCTCCAATTTGAGCTGTTGACGGGAAAACTATCAGATGGCGACAAAATGAAGCCCAACAGTCTCGCTCGCTAAACACATGTTTATGATAGTTTAGAATAAGTCGCTTTTCGTCCTTCTCTTACAGTTTATAGCGAGCTGATTGCTTAGTGATCCCATTTCAGCCAAAATCCTGAACATGTTTTATGGGATTTAAGCGGTTTTTCGACATATGGTTGAAAAGTGGGTAATTATCGACATTATCGGGATGGGAGTTGGCAGGGAAGACAAAACTAGAGATTTATGACGTACCGACAGAAAACGGGAAATGCCCAAATCTCTAATAGCAGACATGATGAAAACTTATAGTAGAAAACTTTTGTTTATCTTAATCCTGAGCAAATCTACAGTAATCCAAAAAAAAAAGGTTATTACTTTGGTTGAATATACCCAGAGCAATAAAATCTTCAGGGTCCAAAAATGGCTAATCATGGCTTTGACATTTCATCAACTGGCTACACGTGAGTTCGTTCTACTATTATTTTTAGAATAAAAATCGTCAGGATGAATACTATTATAAAATGATATAGTTTTAGTGAAAAATAATACTGATGTAAGCAGTTTCTTTTTGCGATTTGTTCTAATTTTATTTTCCAAAATTCCGATCGGTACCATATATTGAATAGAAACATGGTTACCGGCTGGACAATTTTAAAAGCATGAAGCCAAGTTCTGAAGTTGAAAAAAATCCGTGATCTCAGTGTAAGAGATCAGTGAAGGACTCAAAAGAGGAGATATACCGGAAATTATACCTCGAAGGGATTCGTATTATATTTTCTAAAGTATTGCCATCACTACATACAACCACAAATGTATCAGAACTGGATGAAATGTATCCAATAGATAGCTGAAATTTCTAAATATTTACATGAAAACAACTGAGATATTGGAGTGGTCCTTCAAGAACTCGCTTTCGTACTTTGTCCAGCTTCGTTCAGTTCAAACAACAAAATTTTATTTAGTTTTTAAACTTTTTGAGTTGTCGATAAATAATCTTTAACACGAAACATTTTACCCTTTAAAACATGCAAAATAAATGGCCACCTGACGTCATGGGGGTTTTCGACAACTGGTTGAAAAGCATTTTGTGAAAAATCTTCAGTCTTCAGCGCGCAGTATTTTGATTAACTGGAAAGATTAAACAATTCAACACAGTAAGCATGTACTTGAAAAGTCCCATAAAGTTGATAGTTTGAGTGAGTGTGAAAAACGGAAAATGTCGAGTGCCTTAGCTTCAAGACCTGCTGATTCTCTTTGTAAACGTTCAGTTCTAAAACTACCAGATATAATTGGATATAGAGAAAATTCGAATTCTTGATGAAAGCTAATCGTGAAATACCCCATTATTGTATTTTCCATTTTTAAAAGTAAATCTTATATCTTAATTGCCGATTCTGAAAGTTTTTGATTTGCTGGCTCGGAACTTGTGCTAATCTAATTGTTTGACGTTTTAGTCAGTTTTTACCGTGAAAATGTTGCTCTTGTGTTTACTTATGTGTTATTCAGCTGATTTTTGTTTTAAACAAAAGTTTTTAAAAGCCATTATTTGAGCATTCATGAGGGTTGAGTTCATGGCCCCAGTTTTCAGTGACTTCATTAAAGATCTAAATCATGTCTTATGGTCTTACTATAATTTGGCGTACGCTTTCTATACGAAACCTAAAAGTTTTCATCTCGATACATATTCTTTCCCAACACAACACAACACAACACAACACAACACAACACAACACAACACAACACAACACAACACAACACAACACAACA
>JAOEHT020275523.1:0-10440 GCA_025448195.2 Parazoanthus atlanticus
GTTAAATTCCCCTTGAAACCTTTTCTAAGCGACTGTTTTTCAGGTCTTTCTTTGAAGAAATCACTTCACATCCGACTGCCCGCTACTGTATGTTCACGTTCTCAAAAACTCATTTCCTAGTTTCATGACTTTAGCCTAAACCGCGACCTGTGTTTGTTTTTGTCAAGAGCAACGTGGGGTGACACGTGACCTGGAGACGAGACAGGCAAAATTCACGTTCAGGCAGAAGTCACGGAAAATTCACTCGGCAGAGCGAGACGCGCCCACGTTGCTATAGCGAATAATGCGTTGGTTTCTATTTCAAACGAGATTCATTTTTGTTTTTGTACACAAATGTCAAATGCGTCTCAGGCAAATGTCTTATTAGAGTACGGACTTATAATGAAAATTTGAAAATCCTTTCTATTACTAAAGAAACATGTTTTCCCGATTTCTAGGACAGATATCAAGTAACTATTTTAGTTTGGTGTGGTATAGCATATATAGTATACATGTAGTGCAAATGGTGTATTTTGAATCAGTATTGAAAAAACGTTCGGAACAATTTTAATTTTGGTGCTGTACACAGTACTTCAATGACGGAATAAGTAAAACTTTTCATGACATCTTAAGAAAAGAGTTTTTAAAAATTTAAAACAAGAAAAGCCGGTCGAGTCCTATTTGGTGAAGATTATTTGCTTCTAGTAATGTGCAATGCTAATTATTCGAACAGCGACTTAGAACTTTCCTGAAACAGACAGAAAAAGATTAAAGAGGTATTAGAAATCTTTAATGTTAGTTGTTGGTGTTGATATCTCGAATGGTCGCTTTATTCGGATTTTAGAATTATGTATATTCAAAGTGCCAATTCAAATTCAGTCCGTGAGTCTTTAATACGTATAAATATAACGCATTGATCCTTGATACTGTGGTCAAAATAAAATGCAAAACGGGTTTGGATTTTCACAGGCCAGAATTTAAAAAATATACATAAAGAGAAAGTCAAAGGATGCTAAGTCAGCCGGTTTCGTGCGTGCTTCCGGCCTTGTCGAGTGCTCGCGAAAACACGCATGGCTACTAGAACAATGACAGCTGTTTGTAGCAGTAGATGAATTGTCCAAATAATTTTAAAACAAGAAGAAGAACAACACTAACCAACTAGAAGCTCTTTAGAACACATGCTAAGTCTGTTCTATCGAGTCGGGTTTATGTGGTTTTACTGATGTGGGAACAGAAGTTGCTCCGGAAACCTAAACTGACTGGCGAAAACAATAGGTATCATGTTAGTGGAAATTGAGCCCTCAATAACTATAAACGATATTGGTCACGTCAATATTCGATTGGTTTTCCCTTCGCCCACTGCTGCAATACTCGATCAAGCCCTGTGTCTTGTTTAATAAATATTTCGATAAACTCCTCTCATTCCGTCATCTGCTGATAAAAATTATTGCCTTTCAGTCGCGATGTCCAAATAATTGTGAACTCATATCGCTTGTTCACTAAAACACAATTTGAAAGACGTCAGCGTTTTGTAGTTCCTGTTTACGACAGACCGGGGAAGTTAGTTTCCTTTTAGCTACGTGAAAGCGATTTTTAGGTCGTTCCAGAATCATTCGAAAATGATAATAAGTAAATCATAAGTTCATACAATAATTTCGTCAAAAATGATAATTCCTGTGGCGCTACAACTGACACGAAAAAAGCTTCCGCCGGCTGTCGTGACAGCATTTGATACTCAGTTAAATCATGGGTAACTTACTCCGTTTCTCGAGCCTTTTCAGTTTTCTCAATCTTTGACTCATTCGTAGAATATTTTTTGTTTAACTAAAAGGTTTTAATAAAACACTGAAATATGTTTTTGAGTTCTTGTTCTAAACATGAATGGGCCAATGTTTTGGTAAAAAGCCAATAATACAGTGAGATCAATCACTGCTGTATACAAATACAAATTAAGATAAAGAAAACTCTTGATAGAAAATATAAAAGATAACACTGAATAACCGAGAAAGCTGAAAATCGGTCGTACTGAAATAATTAAGCTTGCCTGCCCTTTCTAGCCTGTAGCACTAGGACTAACAGTATCTGAATATTTTAGTAATATTTTAGTGTTTTAAAATAATTTAATACTTCTAATCTCAAAATATTGGACGTACCTGTTTCATAATTCAATGCTTGATAAACAGCTGGATCTTTCCTGGAGTTCTAGCTGTAAATTGTATCAAAATATATTAAAAGCAAAGGACTACACGACACAGAAAAAAATTACCGGTCTGATACTAGTGCATCAGTCTTGTCGGATCTCCAGTGTCGTGAAACTATCTGGATCGAAACTGAGACTGGATCCGTTAACATTTAATATTATCATTTATAAACTTAACTTTTCGAAAGCATATCAGTGAAGTCGATCTAGCTGATGAAATTTGCTTTTTTTACCATCAATAAATACCCCGTATACACGTAAGCGAAAGAATGGAACAGCCTTCCAAAAGAACTCAGAGAAACAAAGACTTTGCACAGTTTTAAAAATGAAGTTTTTCATTTTCTTCTAGATCTCGACAAGAATGAACAACTGCGCTGTAGCGCCACCTAATTTTTAAATTTAAAATTTTTCTAATTTTTTTAGTCGTTAGGTCTTCTTGTGAATAGTTTTTAACATTTGAATACTTTTAACACAACTTTTAATATTGTACCTTTTTTAAATATAGTTAAACTTAATTTTATGGAATAGTGTATTATATCTATATTATATCTATGGTATTGCTGATCACCGGTTGATACCAGCGGATTCAGTCCGGTATTTTATCAGGATAAATAAAGTAAGTACTTATTATTATTATTATTATTATTATTATTATTATTATTATTATTATTATTATTATTATTATTATTATTATTATTATTACCTGTGAGTGTTGTGGACACTTTTAGTCCATTCGCTCCCTCCAAGGTAATGTCTCCAAACTGGAACGTCATGCCATCAGTGGTGCCCACACGGAAAGAAAAGCCAAATAAGTGGGCGTAGCTGCTACGCTGGTCGCCCAGAAAATGACTGGGCGCCACAGCGAATAACATTTCGTTTCCAATAGCAGTTGCTTGAGCAAACCCTCCTTCCTGAACATGCACTCCATACTGCGGAGTTACATCTTGAGCTAAATGACGGAAATTAAAAAAGTGTCTTAACCGATGTCTGGCTAAGGGGCAATCATCAGTAAAGGAAGTACTGTATTGAGAAATCTCCAGTGGAGGGGGTATGGGGGGTGGAGAGGGTATGTTACAATCTCCAGCAGAGAAGATGAGGTAATCTCCAGTGGACAGATCTAGAAATATTGGAAATATCCAGTAAAAGGGTTACACAAAAAACCTTCAGTGGCAAGGGTATAGCACAGTTTCCAGCAAATGGGGTAAGGGAAAATCTCCAGTAGTGAGAACATGTTTGGGGCACATGAATTTCTGTAGTAGAGTAGGAATCGGCCAATTTCCAGTAAAGGGGGCCTGGCACAATCTCCAGTAGAATGGGGTACCAGGAGAGGATTCAGTAGGGAGGCCAAGGCCCCCCTTCATCAGCATATTCTCAAAAGGAGTACAAGAAACATGCATCGGAGTGCATCTCTGGCCCTTCTTAACACCTCCCTAAACCCATTGTGGTTGGGTCCTTCCTGGAAAAGCACAATCACCAGCAGAGAAGCATGACAAGACAAAAAGAATGACGGAGTCTCCAGCAGAGGGGGAACGAGATAATCTCCAATAGTTGGGAAATTTGGGAAAACAATCTCTAGCAAAAGGGTATGGGGTATCATCTAACATAGGAGAACAAGACAACTTCAAGGGCAGTGGCAATGAGTAATCTCCAGTTGACACGGACAGAGCAATCTGATATGGAAGGGAATGGGGATCTTACAAGTAAATTAAAAGGGGGCAGGGCTGCTATCAAGCAAATCCCAGCAAATGAAAAAGAGGCAGCTCCCAGGATAGTAGGAAGGAGACATCTCCAATAGGAGCAGGAGAAGCTGTAAAGCATTAGGTCTAACCATGATGCTTTATGTTATTGTAACTGTTTATCTGACGTCAGATGATCAGCAGGTACTCAACCTTGCAACCTTCTTCAGGAACATGCTTATTATCAGGAAAAGTGGATAATTTGTCTGCTTCTTCAAGTGTTCAAGAGCTCAGAAGTTTTGTTCTTACTATCACAGTAGATATGTTGACCAAAATATTAAGAAAGAAAACAAAAAAGATGGCTTTAGAGTAAGAAAAACTTGCTAGAAAAAAACTGAACAGAAAGTTTTGTTCAGAGACACAGAATTACTTGAATTTCTTAAATGACAGCAATATCACCTTACCCTGATACTAGAGGCAACTTCGCAGTTTTAGAATGATTTTAAATCAACGGCATCAACTGAAGGCTGATAAGCAAGCAGTTGGCTGGAGGCTGATTGGGAGTAAGCTCTGGAGTCAATGGTTCACAATCTCAAGTTACATATCGGAGCTAAATAAATTCCATTTGATTGACACCTAATGTAGATACTCATGAATACTGGTAATAGAAACTTGGTCAAACCAGTTTGTGCTGTGTGGATTGAGATATGTTCTGTTTGTTTACACATCACATATCCTTGCTTTAACATGGAACGAAAACTGAATGCATCGAAAATTGCTCAATGACAAACAAAACCAAACAAAGTTAGAATGAGTATTCTTCGCAAATGCCGACTAAGGTTATAAAACCAAACGATTTTAGCCCAGAGTACAAAGTTGCAGTCTAGCAGTGCCTACTGCGAAACCTTGCCATCAGACTACAAAAAGTGCTTGCTCTCCTGGTTGCAAAAAGTGTTGGAGCATCCTTATTGAATTGTTATAAATGCAGGGTTCGAAATAGCAGCCAGCTGCCGGCGATAGCCGGCAGTTTTAGGACATTGCCGGCGATTTCTAATTTCAAAATATACTGACTCAACTTTGGGTTATCGGCGAAATTGCTTTTGCCAAGATTAACATTATGGTAATTTATTTTGATTTCTCTGTATATGATCGTAAAAGAAATCAGCATTTGCTTAGCCAGATTGTGTAAACAAGGGTGAGACTAATGGCGCCATTGCCAAGATGAACGAAAATGACAAAATATAATAATCAGTTGATTAGGCCTTAGCATCCGTAGATGCGTGGAAATGTGTCAAGTTTTTTGCGAGACTTTAACCAAACACGTTCTATCGATCGATTCACTTATAAATGCTCGCACCCACGTATGGCCACAGAGTGAATTGTATAAAAGATTCGTCACGACTTCAGTTGGGACACTCCCGGCACTGTCAGTCTGTACAATTTTAAAATTGTAAACATTCCGGCTTCAGTTGGGACGTAACCCGCGGTGGCCTGTTACTTGATCGATTACCCTTTAGGACTTGCAGTTATATCTTAAATTACAATATATGGATCATGAATTTGCTCTCTGTGATTTTCCTTTGCACAAATGCAGTGATCAAGCTGCAGTTCAGTGCCGAAAAGTATAACGATCTGAATCGCTGTTCAGTTTTCCTGATCCTGCCATCTTTGTTATTGTCGCCATTTTTGTTTTGAGTTGTAGTGGTGCCCGCTTTTCGCTTTATACAGCGGCTTCATTACAGCGCATGGACAGAACATAACTTAACTTTGCTGCTTGGGAAACAACCGGCAAAAACATTGACCTACAAAAAACGGCCTACAAAATTAGGCATATTTTCTGAACGTTACTTCGAACCCTGAAATGTAAACATCAGTTAGACAAAACACGAAAGTTATAGTCTGGCTGTGGAAGTGAATCTGAAACAGTTTACTAAAGAGTTGCACAAGGAATTATTACAGGTCATTTGTACTCAAACTTTGCAGACCAGGATTGGGAACAGCTATTTTATAAACAGATGTTGATCAGAAATACTTCTGGTGCAGCTTTTCAATGTTCATGGTGTCAGTTGGCAATGTAAATACTGAAAGCTTTGCATTTGACAGCTTGTTATATGAATTAACATGTTCTTCTTTTAAAGTGCAACCCGCCAACAAAATTTCGTCTTTACTAACCTTGTCCACCAATGGGCATTAACCTTAAAATTAACAACTCAAAATGAACTACAAGTTGACAACCAGGAAAACTGGTTTGCCTAAGTTCTTCATACTTTTATTAATGAGATAAGTTCTGGAAAGAAGTCACCTATAGAATAACCAATCACATGTCTTGGGTCAAATTTTTACTCAGAGTCTGGGTATACAACAGAGCATCTGATTGGATCTGCACACTCAAAAGAGTTAACAGCTGCCTCCAGAGGTATGAGTGAGCTTTCTCCCTTCACATTTTCCTTCCCTGCAGGATTTTACTAAATCTAACAGCGAGTTGTACCTCTGGTACTGAAGGACTATTATCACCTCTATTGCAAAGACTTTGCAGCTTGGTCAAAACGGGTACCCCAGCCTGCAAGGCATTCTGGTTAACCCTGTCAGCCCCAGCCAGTTTATCAACATCCATCTTTTCCTTACAATATCAATACAAAATAAGTTGTCTTATGTTGTGAAAATATGGGAATTAATCACACACTGCAAGCTATCCAATATGAAAAGTAAAATTCTCTCAAACTGTTTAAAAGGAAAGTATGGATACCATTTAGGAGAATTTAGCAACACATCATGTCATGTTTGGAGCTGAAAGGGTTAACAAAAACTCTCAATTGAAATGTACATGACATAAAGACAAAGACTATCCCACTTCCATAACGAGGTCTTAAAATGCTATTGTTGCAATTTGCATTCTTTATATTTAATTTTTTAGAAAAATAAAGACAAAAGTTACTTACACTCTTCATTCTGAATGGTCCATCCTTCAAGGCTTAATGCAAAGGAAGATGTGAGATTGAAAGCTGTATGGTTTGGTGCAGCTGTGCACACCGTGGAATGGCCAGAACAGAAACACTGCTTGCAGCCGTAGGGATTGCTCTCCTCAAGACCATAGTAGCCTGTGCGGCACTGGTCACACGATGCACCAATCACATTGCGTTTGCATGAGCATTCACCTTTTTCATTGCATTGAGCATTGTTTGGGTCTGTACCAGCCAAATTGCACTGGCATCGCCTGCAATATGCAAGAGAAAATGTTTTTAAACAAGTTGAGAAACAGCAATTACAGTTTATCAAAAATTATTATTATTATTTAGTTTGACTGTGACAACAATTAACCACATTAGTCGGTCTAACTAAGTTTACCACTCACCCTAGATTAACAGCAAAAATTACCAAGATTGATCGTCAATCTCAATTCACCAGGCAGAAAAACGTAAGTTTTAATAGAATAGTCAGTTATTTGAATCTACAGTATTTTTAAACTTATCAACAAAACTGGTTTTTGCCATGTGACAATAGTGTTTATTAGTTGATGCATGTCTAGAATATTAATCCCATTTCATCAGCAACAATTGCGCAGTAGAAATCTGAGGTAGGAGTTAAATTCTCTAAATCTTCAATTCACACCAAAAGCATAACATATCATCTTGCAGTTATCCTGTTGTGGACTAGTCACCAAATATCTGTAGCTTATCCCAGACTCAACATGTAAAACTATACCCTGTTCCAGACTAAAATACCTGGTTCCAGACCAAAAGACTGAGATCATACCATATATCTTTTAGATGTGAGTACCTCCCCCTCCCAGTCAGATTAATATTACTCTCTTTTTCTAAAAAAGGACTTGTCTACACCCAACAGTTTGATGGATTAGAGAACAACTCACCTGCAACCTGCCTGTGAAAATCCAAAGTAGTTTGGCAAACATCTATCACACTTTTGTCCTGTTACACCTGGCTTACAAGTACACTTCCCCTGTGGGTCGCACTGTTGACTTTCTGAACCTGCTGGATTGCAGTTGCAGGCACGGCAGGGCTCACTCTTCGTGGCTCTGTAGAAGTTCTCTTTACATCTCTCACAGTTCACTCCTGCAGTGTTCTGTTTGCAGTCGATACAGCGGCCTCCACGCCCAGTAGTGTCAAACAGTTGCTGATCAAACACACAGCTGTCTGACATATTGTGGCAGTTACAGCCTACAATATCAACCCACAGTTGATAAAAGTATTATATTTTAGCGGCATCAATAATAACTAAAAAAATAACAATTATGATGATTAAAAACATTTTCTTAGAGTGCCAAAAATCATATGGAACACTGTATATACTTGTGTAAAAACTGAACTTTTAAGATGTGAAAATTGACCCAAAAAATTGACCTCTACTTGTACACAAGAGAAAATATAACACCCCCAGCCTCACTTAATTGTGAAGCAGAATATTCTCCAAATGTTGAATTTTTCACTAAATAGCAGGCTTGTCAAAGAGAGGCATATGATGAGGGCCTCCACACACACACCTATATTGTCATCCATCACACACCCAAAATTTGAAATAGATTTTTCCTGCCTGTGTCATGTTTTACAGGTAACTTCTGGACAATTGCCCACGAGTTATTTATTATTTTTTGCCAAAGAGGGCAGCTGCAGGAAATAGGATGGTGTGGGCAATTTTTCTGCATTCTAAAGGTTACTGGAATGCTATTTTAAAGTTTCTTGCAATGTATTCTAGTCTTTGTGCAACAAGTTATGATCATGTGCCATTTTTTAATCAGACAAAAATATATAATCTTTATACATTTATTTTTCACATTCATTAGAACTGTTTCACTCCCAGCATATTTATCAACACATATCTTCTCCTCACATTATCAATACCAAATATGCTCGATGGTTGGGAGAATATAATAATTGATCATCTACTCCAAATTTTCTAAGATGAAATACAAAATTGTTCCAACCTATTCATATGAAATGTACAAGTATGGGGATATGTAATGGGAATGTATTAACTCCCTATTTAGCACTTTTTGGAGTGAGGGGGTTAAACTGAGAAAATGCAATTTCTTGCCAAGGGAGTTCTGTTCTTTTGCTGTGTGCAGAATAAGGAAATTCAAAAACATTTTGTCAGAAAAAGTTTAACTTTAACTTCACACTTGCTAAAGCTAAAAAGTAGTTTTGCCTGCCTAGCACCTTAAAGAATAATTGACTTCAGTATTTAAAACAATTTCTCAAAATTTCATAGTTGAAAATTGTCATTAACAGACTTTGGTGTTGATGTCTGGAAATGCACATAGTGCTCAGGCCAAACTATTTGTAAGAACCTTGACCTTGTTCAGCTTTAAAATACTTAGCTTATTTATGTGTAATCGAAACAGATAATCTGATAAATGAAACAGGAAATGAGAGTTAGTTTTATACACCAAAAGAGGGGCCAAGTCTTACAAAGGTCAAGAAAGAGAAAATTTGTGGTCACCAAGTTTGGGAAAACAACAACATGTTTTTTCCCATATATACTACTATATCCAAGATCAATCTAATAACTTGCCCAACTTCAATGTTTACACTGGCATTTTGTATAAATTCACTTTATCCATCAAGGTATCAACTCACATTCCTATATATATATTGGAGACTCTTGGCAGAAGTGACAACAACAGAGCTATCCCTTGTGTCGAGAGTCTAAAGGCATTTTCACATCAATTAATTTTACAATAATTTGTTTTGTATTATCTTACTTTGTAAGACTTACAGTGCTATACCACGAGTAAGAAATAGGATGGCCAGGCGTTCCTTGTACTAAAATGGGGCAAAGCTTCTTAGCATCATCTTCCCATTAAAATTGAAAGAAACAAAATGCCCCTTTCTTTCAAGTCTTCGGTAAAAAAATGTTACTATTCTACTTTGGAATTGATTTTCACACAAATATTTGTAAATAGACCTTTTAGTATTTTAATGATGATGCAGTGCTATATTGTAATTTAAGTTTTATCCTCTATATTTGCAAATAGGTCTTATAATATTTTTATTCACATTGTATGTAATTTTTAAGCACATATTTATACTTTTTATATATTTAGGGCTCCTATTGATATCAACAATTCTTGTTACTGAAAGGATCACCCTAATGAAATAAAAGTTACCACTAATTAAAACTGGAGTAATTGAGCAGTCTGTATTTGTCTATAACAATTAATTGCCAGTGTTCAATCTCAAATAAAAAACCCTGAAAACCAGTACAGTAATTAGTTTTATTGAACATTGAACAATTACTGAACAGTCAATTGCTCATTTTCAAACTAATTCAAGTTCTATTACACATTCAAGATACTAATCTGCAATCAAAAAACTGACTACATTTAGTTAGAATTAATTTGCAGTAGCAAAAAACCATTATGATAATAGTTGTTGTTTGGACTTGTAACAAACAGTAAGCTTAAATTTGAAGCTTGGCTGAAAAAATTGGTGAAAACTTAAGAAAAATTAACAAGGTGAGTTCAAAATCATATAGTGACATGTTTGAAAATGTTATTAAACTCTTCACTGTACTTAACCAGATGATGTACAAGTGTAAGGGATAGACAAGGGTGGGGGATAGGCAAGGGTG